>JAOTOM010005177.1:0-297500 GCA_034440615.1 Ashinkailepas kermadecensis
GATCATGGACCTCCCGAAATGTTTGACTTCCTAATATATAAAAACAAGTGTTTTGGGTGTACTTTTAAGGAGCAAAACATGCGCCTTCGTGCGCCAGCCCACTTTTAATTGTTATTGAATCGTCTCTATTAGCATATTTATGTCCAGATTTGTCGAGCTTGCAGTTTTCATGCCATGCATTGCCCACGAAACAATTTTCTACTCTCGTTCTCTACACTTGGCTTCTTCAGTATCAGCTTCAATTCTCACATTATGCCTTGGTCCCCCCAAAATAATTTTATGAGTGAATTTTTGTCGGCGTAGCCAGATAAAGATGAGCAACCAGACTAGTAATTCGAGTGTACACATGTAGAGCTGGGGGTTCCTTGTACATTGTATGCACATTCACCGAGCTGCATCCAGGCGCTTCCCACGCCTGGCTGATGTACGTCAACTGGCTGAACACGCTCCTTTCAGCTCACGGCAATGCAGAAGTGCATGAATAAAATCGGTGGTCCATGCCACTCCAAGGCCTCCACGAAACGTTAGTCTTGACAGAGCAGCACGATGGAAAGTCGCCCCCCCGCCGCCGCCGGCCCGGCGGGGGGGGAGCGTGCTGGGGAGTGAAACGTAGCTGCCCACAGGACTGTCGCCGCTTCACGGTGCATCCGCGCACTGTGTGAGTGGCCGGCCAGCGTCCAGGCGCGCCCCGGTCAGGCAAGCCACGGCTGGCGGGAAGGGCTGCGTGCGTCGGCTACGGAGCCCCCCCTCCGCCCCCCCCCCCCCCCCCCCCCCCCGGCTGGGAGCTGTCGCTGGACGGATGGTGGGAAGAGCTGCCCGTGTGACTGTGCAGTGACTGTGTGAGTGGCCGGGCAGCTGTCGTTCGGACGGGATGGTGGGAAGAGCTGCCCGTGTGACTGTGCAGTGACTGTGTGAGTGGCCGGGCAGCTGTCGTTCGGACGGATGGTGGGAAGAGCTGCCCGTGTGACTGTGCAGTGACTGTGTGAGTGGCCGGGCAGCTGTCGTTCGGACGGATGGTGGGAAGAGCTGCCCGTGTGACTGTGCAGTGACTGTGTGAGTGGCCGGGCAGCTGTCGTTCGGACGGATGGTGGGAAGAGCTGCCCGTGTGACTGTGCAGTGACTGTGTGAGTGGCCGGGCAGCTGTCGTTCGGACGGATGGTGGGAAGAGCTGCCCGTGTGACTGTGCAGTGACTTGTGAGTGGCCGGGCAGCTGTCGTTCGGCCGGATGGTGGGAAGAGCTGCCCGTGTGACTGTGCAGTGACTTACGGTGGCCGGGCGGACGCTGTGTCCACAGTAAACACGGTGGGCCTGACTGTGTGACTGTGCAGTGACTGTGAGTGGCCGGACAGCTGCCGTGGCAACGGCGTACCGGCTGTCCACTGTGAACACGGTGGCCGACGACTGCAGGGACAAAGGGCACCGAGCCACGCCATGTTGGCGCGTAGGCCGCGGACCAGCCGACCAGCCGGCCGCTCCTGCAGCTGCTCCAGACAGCCGCACTGTCCACCAGGAGGGGTGCGATCCATCTGCCTCTGGAGCTGTTCCAGACAGCCGCAGGGGTACGATCAATTTTCCTCTGCAGCTGCTCGAGTCAACTCCACCGTTCTGCGAAGACGGCCACCGGGAGGGACGGGGGTTGGGGCACACATCGTCAAATTACCACTGTCATGATGTCTCAGCGCTGGATGACGCACGAAGCGGAACTTGAACCGCCAATAACGTGGGCTTGTGAACCCGCGCCTACGCCATTATCTACTGTCCAACCATCGATCCTTACTTTTCTAAACTTATTATCAGAGCGTGGCACAGCGTTGTGCTATAAAATGCCGAGATATCAGTGTGTTTGAGTCGTGCCGACGACGAGACTGGGATGTATCTTCAGACCATATGTACTGAAAGAAAAATAAAACCAGATAGCAATGCAGGGAGGAACACAGGAAGAGAGGAGGGGGGACAGGGGAAAAAGAGAATTGAAGAGGAGGGTGACAGAGGAAAAAGAGAATTGAAGAGAGAGAGAGACAGAGAGACAGAGAGAGATGGATAGATGGATAGATGGAGAGATGGAGAGATGGAGAGATGGAGAGATGGAGAGATGGAGAGATGGAGAGATGGAGAGATGGAGAGATGGAGAGATGGAGAGATGGAGAGATGGAGAGATGGAGAGATGGAGAGAGAGGAGAGAGAGAGAGAGAGAGAGAGAGAGAGAGAGAGAGAGAGAGAGAGAGAGAGAGAGAGAGAGAGAGAGAGAGAGAGAGAGAGAGAGAGAGAGAGTGTGTGTGTGTGTGTGTGTGTGTGTGTGTGTGTGTGTGTGTGTGTGCGGACGCCTGGAATCTGTTGAGTTGTTAATCGAAACTTCACACATTGCGAAGTGGCCGGAAGTTGGTTTTTGATGAGTGAACTCAGCGGATAGTCACTCGAGCAAGCACCAACACGTCGAAACACGACGGCGGTTCGGTGGAATATCCCAGGCAGCAGAATCGGAAGTGCACTTGGACGGCCGGTCTGGTCTCGTGCCGTCCCGAGACAAGCCCAGCCGATCCGCACCGGTCTCGTCTGGTCTGTGGCGGTGTCGGGTCAGTCACATCTTGTCTGTAGCACTAATCGCATCTGGCCTGTGGGACCGGTTCCGTCTGGTCCGTAGGGCCGGTCTGACCAGTAGGACCGGCCCCGCCTGGTCTGTAGGACCAGTCCCGTCTGGCTCGTAAAACCAGTTTAGTCTGGATTGAGGCGGTGCAACGCCATTTTCAGGCACCCTGTGCGCGTTACCCTCAGCACCAGGTGCACCTGTCCGGTTGAGGTGCACCAGGTGCACCTCAACACAAGCTGACTACACGGACGCGGAGCCACCAAGGCCGCGCCGTCCGCTCTGAGCCACAGCTGAGGTGGTCCGGTGCCGCGGCCACACGGGCTGCTGATCAAGCGGCCGGGTGACGTCGAGACGTCCTCTGTGGGCTCACGACTGTAACTGTAGCCGTGTCGAGGTGCAGCCGCCGCCACACTTCCGCCCCAGGTGGCCGTGCCCAGACCGAGCTGGCTCGGGTCGAAAGGTCTCGAATTCGGAAAGTCTGAAGGTCTTGGGGTCGAAAGGTCCTGAAGTTCAGAAAGTCTTGAGGTCGCAGTTCCTATCCACCATCGATGATAAGCTCCAAATGTGGCACTGAGTGCTTGGAGTCTGGGTACCGAGTCCGTCAGGCAACTCATCATGCATGGGTGCGGTGATGACGGTGACGTTGGACACTGGAACAATGTGACAGTGCCGCTGTGTCAGCATGATGATGATGATGATGATGCTGATGATGTGATGGTGGTCGTGGACAGTAGGATGGTGGTGGTGATGGTGGTGGCGGTGGTTTTGGTTTTGGTTTTGTTGTTGTTGTTGTTGATGCTGCTGTCGTTGGTGGCGGTGGTGCTGCTGTCGTTGGTGGTGGTGGTGGTGGTGGACAGTGGGATGGTGGTGTAGCAAACTATGCGTCGGCACTGCTGCAACTAGGGGGCAATGCGACGAACATAGACATGTCCACTCTTATAGTGGTATGTACAAGGGCACCTGGAAAGCATGCATAACAAACTACGACAGGAGTGGCCGCCTTGACATTTAAAGACAGTGAGATGAACGGCTAGCCAGCGTGCCCTGAGACAGATAATCACGAAATTTCAAGCGCAAGAAGCCACGCGCTACCTGACATGACGGTAAGCCTTTATGGCACAATGACGTCATGAGGTATGGCGATGGAATGACTATAGGTGGCATTCCAGATTGGGATACTAAGCAATTGGAGATGATCTGAGCTGATCCTACTGGTCGAAATCCATCACATTCCACCATCTTTTGCAGTTTCGTTCAAGTTCTTTAGCGTCAGGTTGAACGGCATACAAATATAGATAATGCAGGTACTTTCAGCCACAGCCATAAGCATCTCCAGTCGTAAGACACAGTGATTGTTCTGGGCAATTGCCGAGTCCAGGCAAATAACCACCCTGGCTAAAACACTATATGCAGAGCCAGTGGCATTGGCATTACTACTGACAACATTGCCAAATTGTTCTCTCTCGTCGAAAGCTAGGTGCCAAATTTGGCCTCGTGTGTGTCAAAAGCCTACCTGTGCCAATTACTAAGTTTGACAGCGTCTGAGTTGAAATGCCGCCACATTTAATGAGTAGCCTTAGATAATCCATATACGATAACTGACGTAATTGTCAGGCTGAACGAGCCGAACCCTCCCAGCAACCACACCGGCTTGCATGACGAACCCGATTTGGCATCAGAAGCTGCCGTATGCCCACCACGCGGATCTCAGACTATTCAATCAAATCGAACCACCCGCCTTCGCATCGGTCGTCAAGCGCTCAGCTTAATTATAGGTTCAGTGAGCCCACTTATGAAAAGGTCAACCGAATTAAACAACGCTACGAGCAAATATTGCCATGGCTGCGGCGGCTTGGATGGATTACGATCTCAACTCGGGATGCTGCATGCAGTTACTACGCTTTCTATTGGGGATATTACATACAGTGACTACGCTGTTTGCGATGCTTTTCTTCTTCACATCTGTGCCCTGCTTCACAACGCTTCTGACAACGGGGAGGGAGGGGGAGGGGCTGCGGTCCGCAGACGCGGGACACTAATCGAGGTGGTGGTTATTGGTTTTACGACACATCAACCATTGCGTCATGCAGCGTCGCCAATCTATCACGCCGATTAACCGCGGGTGAAGAGTAGCGACAGGTGAGACTCGAACCCACAATCTTTCGATTGTGAGACGGGCAACCTGTCCCTCACGCGCTGATGGAAGCCGGCCGTGAAGCTGAAGAGCGAGCTCACGGAGGTCGGGACCCTAACGACTTCAACTGGCCGTCGCTCTGAACACCTCCCTCACCTCTCGAGCCCGCTTGGTCGCTCGGATTTGAGAGCACATCACATTCAGCGGCTAAACAGCGTCAATGTCATGCCGCCGTGATCGACCTCGATCGACCCCGATCGACCCAGATCGACCCAGATCGACCCCGATCGACCTCGATCTCCTATGGATGTCGCGTCGTCCCGAAACGGCTACATAGGTGGTCCAGACCAAGGTGGTCTAGACCAAGGTGGTCCAGACCAAGGTGGTCCAGACGAAGGTGGACCCAAAGGTGGTCCCAAAGGGTTCCTGCTCAACTGACGGAACCCTCACACAAGGCCGACTTACTAGCGCGTAATGTCCTCAAGATCTGCCCACAGCGCCAATGCTAAGCACAGCTTCATAGATCACGTGCTATGCGCGAGACGGATCGTGGGAACCGACGGGAGCAAGAAGCCGATCCAGTATGGGCGAAGTTTGACAGGTTAAAATATAGGTCATTCTATGGCCCGATTGGTTTGAGTTGGACAATGCGCCAGGTGAGCACCACCACGTCACAAGTATTTCTTGTCTTGTGTATGTGTGTGTGGGGGGGGGGGGAGTGAAAGCCGTTTGCAATGATCAGTTAAAATATGGTAGCCATGCTCGTTACGTCCTGATGTTTCTTCGATCGATTACCTGGTGTGACAGCCCAGCAATGACCCTGCCCATTGGCGAGGTATATTCGGTCATCAGATCATGTGTCCATTGTCGTCGAAACCAAGCACGAACAATAAAGTGGAGCCTATTCAGACCAGCGGTATAATGCATCCTTGAAGCATACAACACAGCAGGTTTTAAACTCGCAAATGTCTCAGCCTAAATATACTAAATGAACGCCACTAGCGTACGCTCGTTACCAGCAGGCTGCTCATTATTTCGAATGGACGTCATGATGTATAATGATACATTGCTCTTTCGCACCTTACTGACTAACTATAGTTTTCCCACTCCCCTTATTAACTTACGCAGCGCAGGCAACTGCAGCTGGTTGGAGGAATATTTACAACACTGACGCAGACATTTCTACCCCTTTCAGTCAGCACGGATCACAGGCTAGCCACAAAGCACCCGGTTAGATCCATCAAACTACCGCCACAGCTGCCGCAAGACAAACCACTGGCCGGCCCACCTGCTGCAAGACTAATGGGACATGTATATTGACCAGAGAACGCCCTTCACACTCAATAGAAGCGCCGACTGTGCCGCGCGCCATCCAGTGGCGGCAGCCAGAGCGGCCAGTGGCGGGAGACAGAGCGACCAGTGGCGGGAGACAGAGCGGCCAGTGGCGGGAGACAGAGCGACCAGTGGCGGGAGGCAGAGCGGCCAGTGGCGGCAGCCAAAGCGGCCAGTGGCGGGAGACAGAGCGACCAGTGGCGGGAGGCAGAGCGGCCAGTGGCGGGAGGCAGAGCGACCAGTGGCGGGAGACAGAGCGGCCAGTGGCGGGAGACAGAGCGACCAGTGGCGGGAGGCAGAGCGGCCAGTGGCGGGAGGCAGAGCGGCCAGTGGCGGGAGACAGAGCGACCAGTGGCGGGAGGCAGAGCGGCCAGTGGCGGGAGGCAGAGCGGCCAGTGGCGGGAGACAGAGCGACCAGTGGCGGGAGACAGAGCGACCAGTGGCGGGGAGACAGAGCGACCAGTGGCGGGAGGCAGAGCGGCCAGTGGCGGGAGACAGAGCGACCAGTGGCGGGAGACAGAGCGGCCAGTGGCGGGAGACAGAGCAGCCAGTGGCGGGAGGCAGAGCGGCCAGTGGCGGGAGACAGAGCGACCAGTGGCGGGAGACAGAGCGACCAGTGGCCGGAGGCAGAGCGGCCAGTGGCGGGAGGCAGAGCGGCCAGTGGCGGGAGGCAGAGCGGCCAGTGGCGGGAGACAGAGCGGCCAGTGGCGGGAGACAGAGCGGCCAGTGGCGGGAGGCAGAGCGACCAGTGGCGGGAGACAGAGCGACCAGTGGCGGGAGACAGAGCGACCAGTGGCCGGAGGCAGAGCGGCCAGTGGCGGGAGGCAGAGCGGCCAGTGGCGGGAGGCAGAGCGGCCAGTGGCAGGAGGAAGACGCGCGAGTAGCACCACACTGGCACTGCGGGCAACGATCCGTCTCTGACGAGCGGCACATCTCCGGTGGGAGAAGCACAAAGCGAGTAACACCGTCCGTCAATTAACGGCACGGTGTGTCGGACACAACTCACAGGACACTGCGACAGGGCAGTGCGACTGTATGGCGGCACAGTGTATCGCAGCCACAGGACACTGCGACAGGGCAGTGCGACTGTATGGCGGCACAGTGTATCGCAGCCACAGGACACTGCGACAGGGCAGTGCGACTGTATGGCGGCACAGTGTATCGGAGCCACAGGACACTGCGACAGGGCAGTGCGACTGTATGGCGGCACAGTGTATCGCAGCCACAGGACACTGCGGCAGGGCAGTGTGACTGTATGGCGGCACAGTGTATCGCAGCCACAGGACACTGCGACAGGGCAGTGTGACTGTATGGCGGCACAGTGTATCGGAGCCACAGGACACTGCGACAGGGCAGTGCGACTGTATGGCGGCACAGTGTATCGCAGCCACAGGACACTGCGACAGGGCAGTGCGACTGTATGGCGGCACAGTGTATCGAAGCCACAGGACACTGCGACAGGGCAGTGCGACTGTATGGCGGCACAGTGTATCGGAGCCACAGGACACTGCGACAGGGCAGTGCGACTGTATGGCGGCACAGTGTATCGGAGCCACAGGACACTGCGACAGGGCAGTGCGACTGTATGGCGGCACAGTGTATCGGAGCCACAGAACACTGCGACAGGGCAGTGTGACTGTATGGCGGCACAGTGTATCGGAGCCACAGGACACTGCGACAGGGCAGTGCGACTGTATGGCGGCACAGTGTATCGCAGCCACAGGACACTGCGACAGGGCAGTGCGACTGTATGGCGGCACAGTGTATCGGAGCCACAGTACACTGCGACAGGGCAGTGTGACTGTATGGCGGCACAGTGTATCGGAGCCACAGGACACTGCGACAGGGCAGTGCGACTGTATGGCGGCACAGTGTATCGCAGCCACAGGACACTGCGACAGGGCAGTGTGACTGTATGGCGGCACAGTGTATCGGAGCCACAGGACACTGCGACAGGGCAGTGCGACTGTATGGCGGCACAGTGTATCGGAGCCACAGGACACTGCGACAGGGCAGTGCGACTGTATGGCGGCACAGTGTATCGCAGCCACAGGACACTGCGACAGGGCAGTGTGACTGTATGGCGGCACAGTGTATCGGAGCCACAGGACACTGCGACAGGGCAGTGCGACTGTATGGCGGCACAGTGTATCGCAGCCACAGGACACTGCGACAGGGCAGTGCGACTGTATGGCGGCACAGTGTATCGGAGCCACAGGACACTGCGACAGGGCAGTGCGACTGTATGGCGGCACAGTGTATCGGAGCCACAGGACACTGCGACAGGGCAGTGCGACTGTATGGCGGCACAGTGTATCGGAGCCACAGGACACTGCGACAGGGCAGTGCGACTGTATGGCGGCACAGTGTATCGGAGCCACAGAACACTGCGACAGGGCAGTGTGACTGTATGGCGGCACAGTGTATCGGAGCCACAGGACACTGCGACAGGGCAGTGCGACTGTATGGCGGCACAGTGTATCGCAGCCACAGGACACTGCGACAGGGCAGTGCGACTGTATGGCGGCACAGTGTATCGGAGCCACAGTACACTGCGACAGGGCAGTGTGACTGTATGGCGGCACAGTGTATCGGAGCCACAGGACACTGCGACAGGGCAGTGCGACTGTATGGCGGCACAGTGTATCGCAGCCACAGGACACTGCGACAGGGCAGTGTGACTGTATGGCGGCACAGTGTATCGGAGCCACAGGACACTGCGACAGGGCAGTGCGACTGTATGGCGGCACAGTGTATCGGAGCCACAGGACACTGCGACAGGGCAGTGCGACTGTATGGCGGCACAGTGTATCGGAGCCACAGAACACTGCGACAGGGCAGTGTGACTGTATGGCGGCACAGTGTATCGGAGCCACAGGACACTGCGACAGGGCAGTGCGACTGTATGGCGGCACAGTGTATCGCAGCCACAGGACACTGCGACAGGGCAGTGTGACTGTATGGCGGCACAGTGTATCGGAGCCACAGGACACTGCGACAGGGCAGTGCGACTGTATGGCGGCACAGTGTATCGGAGCCACAGGACATGGCTTCGGGGCAGTGTGATGGTATGGAGGCGCAGTGTATCGGAGCCGCAGAACACTGTGACGGTTCCACAGACTTCCTATATTTTTGCTACAGCTGACAACTGAGCGCTGAACAAAATTAGTTATTTACTTCTCACTCGTTACAATGTTACGAACAAGCCGAGATGATACACCCATTCACGACTATGGATAGCCTCGCCGGGCCCAAGGGCAGATCTGTCCGCCTGTAGACTCCACTGGCCACGCCCTGATTACTCAGTTCCATCAACGGCCACACAATGCACACGGTATCGATCAGAGTATGTGCCTCAAGAAAACTTGACTGCTCCCAAGGAGACAAAATTGCGTCCCAGGAGATAAAATAAGTGCGCCACAAGGTAAGTGTTCACATGATTGTCAATGGTGGAGCAGTTCATCAGGCGTCGCTCCGGCTAGGATGACGATGGAGGTCCTTTCGTAGGGAGGCTCCCAGAAGAGCAGTGTCGCGTGCCCCCCATGCTCAAGAGCGACGCCAACAAGCATCAGAAGCCCACAAAGTTCAAGAAGAAAGAAGACAAGAAGAGCAAGAAGCAAGAAGACAAGAAGAAAGAAGAAGAGTAAGAAGACAGCAACGAACAGGAGCTCCAGGCACCATCGACGGGCACACCTGCAACTCGAGAAGAAAATCCACCCCCACCAGATCCCCAACTTCTCTCTGTCTCCCAGCTAATCTTGACCCTTCGGAGGAAACCTAACGGTGACGAGCCCACTGTTCTAGGCCACGGCGGCCGGGGCAGAGACCAAGGGGCAAAAGCACAACGAATCCAGGGTGCAACGAATCAGGGTATTTTCAGTAAGGAGGGTCACCTTGCCGGTGGGGTGGGCCAGACCCTGACACTATGACATCCACACCAACGCCAACACGGCACACGGCGCCTTCCTAGTAGCACCGACACCGAATCGCGACATACCATCACACAAGAGTCTTCCGTCACTCTGGCAAAAACACCGCTCCACATCCTGAAACACACCACACTTCATCATCACTTAGCATACCACCCACATCATCGTACGCACACAGAATAGCGCCGACACACGAACGCTACTCGCCACAAACACATTCAACAGTCGGCGCTGTTCGTTCTCACTACAACGCACATTCAACACCAGCCGGGGCTACATTTCGCCCCAGAGCTGGATAAGCTTCCACTCGCCAACACAGCATCACTGCTCGACGCCACAGGCCTCCTCGACGCCACAGCAGCAGTAGACCACATCAAACGGGAGGCTAGATCTACACACATCATGGTACTGACTTTCAACACACACCAGCTCCCACGACACGTACACACACACACGACAAACGGTAGGAGGTACGTCATCACGTGCCTTTCCCACTACGCTGCCACCGCTGCATGCGCTACGGTCACGGAAAACGTGAGTGCACGTGGCTGGAATCACGCTGTGGCCGGTGTGCCGCACACCACTCAACGTCCGACTGCACATCGGCCGAAAGGAGAGGTACAACCTGTGACAGGCCGCATCCCGCCACCGACACCGACTGCCCCAAGTGGGCATTCGAGAGGGAGGTGTGCTTGTATGCGGCAACCCAGAGTGTGCCACCCACCAGAGCACGCCAACACCTGCGTTTAACAAAATGCAACAACCATCCCACCCTCCCAAACCACACCCGCCGGCCGGCGCAGCTACTCAGCTGCGCTTTCCTCACCGCCGAGACCCACACCCAGGCCAGCGCAAACCCCCTCCTACCATCCCAGCGGCAGCCGGCTCCCGGACTGCAGCACACCTTCCACATTAACGTCCCACCCATCCTCGACAACACCCTCACCGTACCCCACTCTTCCACATTAACGTCCCACCCATCCTCGACAACACCCTCACCGTACCCCACTCTTCCACATTAACGTCCCACCCATCCTCGACAACACCCTCACCGTACCCCACTCTTCCACATTAACGTCCCACCCATCCTCGACAACACCCTCACCGTACCCCACTCTTCCACATTAACGTCCCACCCATCCTCGACAACACCCTCACCGTACCCCACTCTTCCACATTAACGTCCCACCCATCCTCGACAACACCCTCACCGTACCCCACTCTTCCACATTAACGTCCCACCCATCCTCGACAACACCCTCACCGTACCCCACTCTTCCACATTAACGTCCCACCCATCCTCGACAACACCCTCACCGTACCCCACTCTTCCACCTTAACGTCCCACCCATCCTCGACAACACCCTCACCGTACCCCACTCTTCCACCTTAACGTCCCACCCATCCTCGACAACACCCTCACCGTACCCCACTCTTCCACATTAACGTCCCACCCATCCTCGACAACACCCTCACCGTACCCCACTCTTCCACATTAACGTCCGACCAATCCTCGACAACACCCTCACCGTACCCCACTCTTCCACATTAACGTCCCACCCATCCTCGACAACACCCTCACCGTACCCCACTCTTCCACATTAACGTCCCACCCATCCTCGACAACACCCTCACCGTACCCCACTCTTCCACATTAACGTCCCACCCATCCTCGACAACACCCTCACCGTACCCCACTCTTCCACCTTAACGTCCCACCCATCCTCGACAACACCCTCACCGAACCCCACTCTTCCACATTAACGTCCCACCCATCCTCGACAACACCCTCACCGTACCCCACTCTTCCACCTTAACGTCCCACCCATCCTCGACAACACCCTCACCGTACCCCACTCTTCCACATTAACGTCCCACCCATCCTCGACAACACCCTCACCGTACCCCACTCTTCCACACGCCACCCACCCGGGCCCGCCCTCCTCCCACATCCACCCACCCCATACCCGGCCTCTGCCTACTTCTACCCTACCTCGGACTCGGCCTCCTCCCACATCCACCCGATCCCAGACCCGGCCTCCTCCCAACTCACCACCAAATCTCAACTCCCACCATTTAGTGTTCAAATTGCCACGGCTATTTCCGACCTTAACCTCGCAATGCCAACCACTGCAGCTGGACCACCCACTGGGCCATTCTGGACCCATAGTCAGCCAAAGGTCGAGTACTTGCTCTTGGAAAAGAAATAAGATATCACATCGGCGGAGATTCTTGGCACCTTCAACACGTTTGCTGATCTCAAGAATCACGAAGCACTCGTATTCACGGATGGGTCAAAATACGAGGTCAAAGTAGCCATCGACATCACTGGACCAAGCCTTAGGCTTTCCGAACGTCTACCGGATAATTTTTCCATCTATACCACTGAAGCATTGACCATTCTGCCCACCATCTCCATTCTAAACAGGCGCAAAACGAGCAACGTAGCAATTTGTTCGGATTTCAAATCAGTCCTTCAATCAATTAGCAACACACACGACTGTTCACATCCTCATTGATGGAGTACAAAAAGCCGTAGCCTGCAACGTAAACAACTTCTTTTCCTTTCTCTGGATTCTTGGTGACGTCAACATTCCAGGAAACGAGCATGCAGACGGGCTGGCAAAGCAAGCCTTAGCATCGACCACTTATCCCAACATGGAATATGTATTAGACAATTGCAAAGCACTCCTACAATGCCACACGCGTAAGCATCATCAGAACACATGGACCCAACACAGCTCTATACCTCACCGCTCGAACCACACCCGCAACATCAAACCAACGCTGGGCACATGGAACTCATCAAACCAATCACACCGCCAAAAGGAAGTCATCCTCACAAGACTTAGAGCTAGTTGCAGAAAACCAACACAGCCTCAAAAGACGATGGCCATTATACAACACCTCACATGACCATTATACAACATACACACTTGCAACACCACCTTAAGCATAGGCCACATCCTGCCACTGTAGTAGCTTTGACACTCAAAGACATCCACCCGACCGGCGTGATAGGCGGTGTGGACAACTACCTCCTTGTCCGCGCGGCAGTTCCCTCGGTGCTTTTCGACGAGTGTAGGCTAATGCCGGCATCATGACAAAATAAACTTTCTCGTCTACTCTACCCCACGCCAACTACAACTTATCTTGCGGAGGAGTAAAGTAAACTGAAACCATACACATCCGTGAGATGTGCTCCCGCCCATCTTCCGCCTTCAGCACCTTAACATCACATACACTATAACGTAAGCCTTCTGTAACGTAAACATACACCTGTCTTAAATTTGCTTGCAAAACCCAGTCACTTTAAAGGCGATGCAAATGACCTCCATGGTCCAGGGTACGCCTCTAAGTAAATCCCCCACTCTCTCGGGGTGACGACCAACTTTGACCTCGTTTTGAGGCGATGGCTTCCATCGCATTGCTTGAGGCGATGGCAACACATCTGGTAACGATGACAGCCATGATGCACGACGGCATCATCTAACCTCTAGAGCGAGAAGAAAATGCGAAACCACCGACCTGATGCCGAGGCATCAAGTTTGCCTATAAATCAGTAGAAAGTTCAAAATGTAGTGGGAGAGCAGCATCCTCACACTTTTTCGAACCGCTACAGCTCCTGAACGGCTGCTAGCAAAACACTCAATCAGTTGTGTATTTTCAAATTTGGCGTTTATTTCCAGTTCATAGCGCTCCTCCTCCTGAACTCCATAGATAACTCCGTGGATCCACTGAGGAACAGTCTGGAGCGGAGGGAATCAGAGTTCGCGACAGCGCCAGCACTGCAGTGCTCCGGCAAAGCTGGTCACTGTCACTTCACCTCACTCCTCACATCATTGGACGCAGACGCTGATCTAATTTCAAACCAGTATTCAACGAGCATAAAGCACCTAAAAAGGCGTTGCACAAACGAGGGCTAGTGCGAACAGAGCAGTGCAACCGGATGTCCGTGCAGTTCCCTGAAAGACGCCTCGCCTTGACTCGTCCTACAGTCATGCGCCTCCTCATCCATTCCTGGAACTAGACTGGCGTTCCCGGAACGGCAATCAGCCGCGTTACCACTGAGCTACGGGGGCGGCCGGTCAGCGACGGCTGCGGAGGCAGTGCGTGGGACCATGATCGAGCGTGATCCATAGCCAGGGGGCGGGGATGGCCGAGTGGTTGAGGTGTTGAGCTCTGGATACCAAGGTCCCGGGTTCAAAACTTGCACCACTCGGGACATTTCCCAATCCCGTGGTCCACCGGTGAAACAGTGTGGGGGGGGGGGGCGCCATTAGCCGTGATAATTGTGCATAAAGCGCGTCGTGAACCACCCAATAAATAAATAAATACATCTATGACCAGCTGCCCGTGCATCGAAATGTCGCCGCAACTCTCCTTCTTAAAAACACGATTCGGAACACTTCAAAGGAAATATTGTGATGAAAGGTGGTAAATATCGTAATGAAAAGAGCAGATCTGGCGCTGAGCGGGAAAGTTAAAGTTTGAGGTGCTGTATTAGTTACATCGTGCGGCGCTGTTGTGGGTTAGCCTCCAGCGGAAATGTCGCCGGACATCCCTCTATTTGAGGGAATATTAACCTTCGTCCGCGTGCGGCATTTTGCCACCTTTGCAAGTGAACGGGAGAGCACAGCTTCCAAACCACTGCTTCCGCCCACCCAGGGTAAAATGGATGCCAAAATCAGATTCCGGGCTTAAAATAACCTTCGATGTCGTGCCAAACTGGCGAGGGGTTATCCGTGGTTAACACAGGTCAATGAAGCGGCTGTCGTTCATCTGGTTCACAACAGTAAGCAGCAGCAAATTCGTCTGAAGTGGTACGTTCTGACACTTCTTCGCGGTGCCCCAATTACAAATGGAGCAAATAGTAGGAGTCTATCGAGGATTATACGGGATAATTATATTATTTCTCAGTTTAATGGTTTGACCTAGATAATATAAACCACACTGATCTGGTTTTAGATGAAGACCTGCTCTAATCCGACTTCGCACGGTGTCCTGCTCTGACCAGGTTTCATTGCTAATCTTGCTTCGGAATATAATGACCTGCGATTATCTGGATTGAGTGCTGACCTGGCTTCAAAAGACCACCCTGACTGACCCGGTCGTAACTGATCACCTGCTCTGACCTGGTTTGAGATGATGATCTGCGGACCGCGGCAGCGGCGGGTGTTGCAAGGTCGCTGGTAGGCAGGTCGACTGGCGCCGCACATGAACGGCGCCTTGTCCACCACAGAGCCGTCGGCCATGTGCTGTTGACACCGCGGCGACCGGTTCTTGACGCCGCCGTCACACGACTTGGAGCACTGCGGGTCAGGTCACGTCAGGTCAGGTCAACTACCGGTGCCTGGTGCCGCCGTCACACGACTTGGGGCACTGCAGGTCAGGTCACGTCAGGTCAGGTCAACCACCGATGTCTGGTGGCGCCGTCACACGACTTGGAGCACTGCAGGTCAGGTCACGTCAGGTAAAGTCAGCTCAAGTCAGCGAATTAATGTGGCTGCGGTGAAAAGCTGCCAGTGGGAACATAGCCACAGCCATAATAGTGCCTTAGCATAACCACTACCACATTGCACTGTCACGCTACTACACTCACATCATCACCGTCACACACTGTCACAGGGCGTCGGTGGTTCAGTGGTCAAGCTCAGAGTCTGACATGCCAGAGGTGCGGGGTTCGATTCGCCGCGGTGCCAGCCTTTCCTGCCAGGATGAGAGGCAGGCGACGCCACATGGTCTCCGCTGCTGAGTGCGTCGTGAGGTCACAGCCGCCACCACACCTCGTTACGCCTGTCACCCTGGGAGGACAGGAGGCTCCCACGGCTGGATGGGAGATCATAGCGGGAGGAAGGAATAGTGTCTCCAATCTCACCGTAAGAAAATTGAAAACCAATTGCCTTCAGCCAAAATTATATGCACTCGAGCCAAAACTCGGCCTCTCCGCTGAATACTGTGCAGATATTTTGCACCTGAATGGCCTACGCCTTTCTGTATCAGCAAGCATAGGTGGCACGGTGTGTCACGGTCCTGTGCATCTCACAACTCACAACTCCCCAGCTCAGATTACAACACACACGGTGTGTCACAGTCCTGTGTATCTCACAACTCACAACTCCCCAGCTCAGATTACAACACACACGGTGTGTCACGGTCCTGTGTATCTCACAACTCACAACTCCCCAGCTCAGATTACAACATACACGGTGTGTCACAGTCCTGTGTATCTCACAACTCACAACTCCCCAGCTCAGATTACAACACACACGGTGTGTCACGGTCCTGTGTATCTCACAACTCACAACTCCCCAGCTCAGATTACAACACACACGGTGTGTCACAGTCCTGTGCATCTCACAACTCACAACTCCCCAGCTCAGATTACAACACACACGGTGTGTCACGGTCCTGTGTATCTCACAACTCACAACTCCCCAGCTCAGATTACAACACACACGGTGTGTCACGGTCCTGTGCATCTCACAACTCACAACTCCCCAGCTCAGATTACAACACACACGGTGTGTCACAGTCCTGTGTATCTCACAACTCACAACTCCCCAGCTCAGATTACAACATACACGGTGTGTCACGGTCCTGTGTATCTCACAACTCACAACTCCCCAGCTCAGATTACAACACACACGGTGTGTCACAATCCTGTGCATATCATAGCTCACAGCTCAGCTCATATTACAACACACACGGTGTGTCCATCCTGTGCATATCTGCTCCGCTCGCTTATTACACACACACGGTGTGTCACAATCCTGTGTTCTAGCTCACAGCTCAGCTCTATTACAACACACACGGTGTGT
This sequence comes from Ashinkailepas kermadecensis, assembly GCA_034440615.1. Taxonomy (NCBI): domain Eukaryota; kingdom Metazoa; phylum Arthropoda; class Thecostraca; family Neolepadidae; genus Ashinkailepas; species Ashinkailepas kermadecensis. Next base: position 16,804 of record JAOTOM010005177.1, read on the forward strand.
CACAATCCTGTGATATCTAGCTCACAGCTCAGCTCATATTACAACACACACGGTGTGTCACAATCCCTGTGCATATCATAGCTCACAGCTCAGCTCATATTACAACACACACGGTGTGTCACAATCCTGTGCATATCATAGCTCACAGCTCAGCTCATATTACAACACACACGGTGTGTCACAATCCTGTGCATATCATAGCTCACAGCTCAGCTCATATTACAACACACACGGTGTGTCACAATCCTGTGCATATCATAGCTCACAGCTCAGCTCATATTACAACACACACGTCCACTGAGCGCGACATTAGACAACACACTACAGCTGATGCTGACGGTCGCCCAGCCCCCGGGTACGTCGGTCAACCCGTGTGGTCACGTGGCATGACGTAATCATGTGGCGGCGGCCGGTCGAACCCACCCGATCAGCTGCGGGACACAGCAACTGCAGCCACACAGTCCGGTCTCTGAACACAGATTACGAATACTTGATGGGAAATATTGTGATGACAGCCAGTAAAAGTCGAAATTACAAGAGCCTGTGTAATTTTGAGTGAAGAAGTTATGACTTAGGACAGTGAAACACCAAAAAAAAGTTATTAAGGTTCGATGAACGCGGCGGTCAGACTCGCCGGGTTGGGTTGAGTGAGATCGCTAACATGAATTTTCTTCCGTATATTTACGAGAGTAGACTGGCTCTGGCTTCACCACCGCTCGTAATTATCTTCGTACCGCGCGTTGGGCCCTTCACATCACCAGCACTATATCAGCAACACCAGGATTACACCAACGTAACATTATCACCAACACTGCAGAACCAGCACCAGCACCACATAGCTGGCGTAGCATTACCACCAGCACTACATAGCCAACACCAGCATTACACCAGCATAGCATTACTACCAGCACTACATATCATCAGGACCACACCAGTGCAACACTACCACTAGCACTGCATAACATCATCAGGACTACACCAGCATAACATTACCACCAGCACTACATAACCATCACCAGTCTACATAGCCAGCGTGAAATTACCACCAGCAATACACAACATGCGGTTCCACTCATCATGCCATACTACTGCAAACGACCTTGTCTATTTCGACTTCATTACACGCTAACAGTTGCTAATAAACCAAACTAAGCTAGATGCAACTTGTCGCATTTCAAACGGCGCATCCATACCGCGATGGGTATCTCGTGCAAGCCGTGAAGGAGTGTCGGTGAGACGGGAAAGACTTCTGTAGGTGGGGGGGGGGACGAACTACGCAGCCACTCAGCCCCGCACTGTTCACGCCCTATACAGCACCTCAGCGGAACAGACAATACAACTGGCTGCAGAATGTGTACGTAAGACGCGTCTAAGCATACGACCGCCATCTGGGAACTCCAATAATTCTCCACTTGTGGCACAGCTATTCGAATTTGCCGGCAACGTTCCTACCCACAAAGTACGGACAAAATGTTTTCAAATCGATCCACAAAGAACGACCTAGGCAATGTGTGGCTACGTAGCATCTCAGCTTAGGCTCGAATTGAATGCTTAGGCTCGAAGCATTCATTGACACTCAACTCCAAAACACCACTCTGACCAGGCGTCGCGTGGGAACCATCATTCACCGTTCAGAAAGGGTAGGAGGATGAATCTCCCTCACTAGATCCCGCATCACTACTCTGACTTTGCACATCACTACCTTTCCATTGCTCAAATGGCAGTTGAGTCTAAGCGCAGTGGTAAGCCCTATATCACGATTGTATCAATGTACATAGTCCAGACCCAGTTCCTTTCCGAACTATTTACGCCTTTTGTGTACTTGCTTGTTTAATTGTTTGTTTGTTGTTTGTATGTTTATTTGTTTATTTGTCTGTTTGCTTCCTTTGGGGGTCAGAACTACTAAATTGTAATTCTTGTAATTTTCAATGGGGTAGACAAGCACAAGAGTTGGTTCAGATTGCTTTATATTTATTATCCTATTGGCATACATAACTATTTTAAGCAGGAAGTAGTTTTCATCAAAAGCACCGAGAGTTACGCCTGAGGATACGTGATCAAAAGCTTGAGGATACGTGAGCAGCCAGGAAGGCACTGTAGCGGGCCGCACTGCGGATTTTCGATTGGTGGCTTAAGTAATCTGCAAAAATGAACGTGGCTAAATCACGGTCTGACAACAAGCTCCCGGACCTCGGCAGGCTGCATTGCGACACGGCGATGTTGCAGGAGGCCGCCGTGCGACAGGTCGGCGCCCGTCGACTACGACGGGTGGCGGCGGCACGACACGCTCGTCACACGTCCGTCACACACACGCCGAACGCCACTCGTCTGCCAGACAGCCTCTGTCGGCAGATCGCAGCGCTGGACGACAAAGTTGGCAGAGATCGGGGCGGACCGAGCGCCGTGTTCCCGGGACTGCTGGTCGCCTCGTGACAGCCGAGACAGGGGGCAAGTTTTCCGGGACGACCGCAGTGGCGGGACATGTGGCAGTGCTGTCGGTCACGGTCGCTGGATAAATCGACATCGCATATCCTGCTTTCTCACGGTCCAGCCCGATCAGCTTCCTTCATCTTGCGGTGTAAATCACGATCGTGTTGACGGTCGTGTTGCAAGCCTGATGGTCGGAGGGTATGACCTCAGGTCACTGAAGTTTTAACTTCCTAGATATCTAGCGGGAAGGCAGTCAAACATGTTGCAGAGCTGGTGGTCGGCGGGTATGATCTCAGGCCACTGACCTGACTCCATTTCCCCGGCACCCAGTGATCCAGACAGTCGGACATGTTGCAGAGCTGGTGGTTGGCGGGTATGACCTGAGGCCACTGACCTGGCTCCATTGTCCCGGTACCCAGCGAGGCAGACAGTCGATGATGTTGCAGAGCTGGTGGTCGGCGGGTATGACCTGAGGCCACTGACCTGGCTCCATTGTCCCGGTACCCAGCGAGGCAGACAGTCGATGATGTTGCAGAGCTGGTGGTTGGCGGGTATGACCTGAGGCCACTGACCTGGCTCCATTGTCCCGGTACCCAGCGAGGCAGACAGTTGATGATGTTGCAGAGCTGGTGGTCGGCGGGTATGACCTGAGGCCACTGACCTCGCTCCATTGTCCCGGTACCCAGCGAGGCAGACAGTCGATGATGTTGCAGAGCTGGTGGTTGGCGGGTATGACCTGAGGCCACTGACCTGGCTCCATTGTCCCGGTACCCAGCGAGGCAGACAGTCGATGATGTTGCAGAGCTGGTGGTTGGCGGGTATGACCTCAGGCCACTGACCTGGCTCCATTGTCCCGGTACCCAGCGAGGCAGACAGTCGATGATGTTGCAGAGCTGGTGATCGGCAGGTCTGGGGCTGGTACACGCCTCGTCCTCAACCACCAGAGTGTTGCCCTCGCCACGTGTCAACTCGTGGATGCAGTGCACCTCACGGTTCTGCATCCCTGTGGACAGCAGCGTCGTGACACGCCACACCGTCACATCACGTCTCACCCTGTCACGTCACGTCACACACCCATGTCACGCTACACACTGTCACGTCACGTCACACCCTACCACACCGCGTCTCACCCTGCCACATCACGTCTCACCCTGCCACATAACGTCTCACCCTGTCACGTCACGTCACACACCCATGTCACGCTACACACTGTCATGTCACGTCACACCCTACCACACCGCGTCTCACCCTGCCACATCACGTCTCACCCTGCCACACCACGTCACAACCCACCACATCACGTCACACCCTGTCACATCACGCCACATCCTATCACATCACACCACACCCCACCACCTCACGTCACACCCAACCACATCACATCATACCCCGTCACATCACGTCACACCCGACCACATCACGTCACACCCAACCACATCACGTCACACCCGGCCACATCACATCACACCCTGTCACATCACGTCACACTCCACCATATCACGTCTCACCCTGCCACACCACGGCGCACCCCACCACATCACATTGCACCCCACCACATCATATTACACCCCACCGCATCACGTCACACCTCACCACATCACGTCACACCCTGCCACACCACGTCAGACCCCACCACATGACGTCTCACCCTGCCACATCACGTCACACCCCACCACATCACGTCTCACCCTGCCACACCACGTCACATCCTACCACATCACGTCACACCCTGTCACAGCACATCACACCCCACCACATCAGGTCACACCCCACCACATCACGTCACACCCTGCCACACCACGTCACATCCCACCACACCACGTCACACCTCACCACATCACGCCACACCCTGTCACATCACGTCACACCCTACCACATCTCGTCTCACCCCTGCCACACCACGTCACACCCCACCACATCACGTCACACCACGCCACACCCCACCACATCACGCCACACCCCACCACATCACGTCACACCCCACCACATCACGTCACACCTCACCACATCACGCTACACCCTGCCACATTCATTACGTCACACCCTACCACATCACGTCTCACCCTGCCACACCACGTCACACCCCACCCCACCACATCACGTTGCACCCCACCACATCATATTACACCCCACCCCACCACATCACACCACACCACATCACGTCACACCCCACCACATCACGTCACACCCCACCACATCACGTCACACCCCACCACATCACGTCACACCCCACCACATCACGTCACACCCAACCACATCACGTCACATCCCACCACATCACGTCACACCACCACATCACGTCACATCCCACCACATCACGTCACACCACCACCACATCACGTCACACCCCACCACATCACGTCACACCCCACCACATCACGTCACAACCCACCACATCACGTCACACCCCACCACATCACGTCACACCCCACCACATCACGTCACACCCTGCCACGACACGTGGCATCAAGCGATGTCATAGCACGGTTCGTCACAAGAACTCGGCGCGCAAGCAGAGAGAAGGGAGGACACAAGAAGAAGAGAGAAAGAACAAAGGGTAGAGCGTGACGAGCCAACCCTTCAAGAACTTATGTCTTCTACGCGCTTCGGTGCATTGTCAAAACTTCTGATCGTGGATCCGCGGGGAGCGAGAGCCGACCAAGCCTTGGTGTGGCCGGCCGGCGGGAGTCAGCCGACAACGCGGCCGTGGGTGAGTAGCGTTCGGCTACAGGTATCAAGGTACTCGCCGTACCGAGCACCGAACACTGACTTAAAATAGCACACTGATGTGGTATGGTCAGTACTCAATGTCGTAACACATGAAATCAGTCAAAGTAGATATACATTATATATATATATATATATATATATATATATATATATATATATATATATATATATATATACATAGTTACATATTTATGCATCCTGAACCTTACTTATGAAATATATATATGCAACGTTCGATATCTTGTCTTTTTATATCTTCATTTCAATTCTTGCACGGGTCAAGCATTGCATTCTTGAATGAATGGAGCACAATCAGTTGCCACGATGAGTTTGCTTCTCGTCACAGGCGTGGGTTTATCACTACCCATGCCGTCACATGGGTACCCCCAGAGCGGTGCCGACAGCCAGTCTGACCCACATCTCGCACCAGGCACACGCGGGCGTCAGGGCCGGGCCCGTCCTCACCACCAGAGGACGGGAGGACAGCCGACCCTCGGCCGGATAACGAGACGACTTGGGTCGGGCCTGGTGCGTGACCGCAGGTCGTCGCGCCGCGCCGCCGCCGCCGCCAGCACAGATTATTGCGACACATTTGTCGACGATCCGTCTTGCGGTGAGCGATGGCGCGGCGGCCGTGCCGTGCCGTGCGTCCGCCCACCTCGCGCCCGACCGGCTCACTTCAGGCGGCGGTGCTAAACTTCCGGCGACGGCGGCACGGCCACGCCGACGCGGCGGTGAGTGTGGCCACCGGAACCGACGACAACCGACAACCGGCGACAAGGCCGTCGGCACCTCAGACGAGCGCACGGTACTTCAGACGCGCCAGCGGCATCTCAGACGAGCGCACGGCACCTCAGATGCGTCAGTTGGCATCTCAGACGAGCGCACGGCACCTCAGATGTACCAATCGGTACCTCAGACGTACCAGTCGGTACCTCAGACGAGCGCGGCGGCGCAGTACGTATACTGGTCCCTCGACGCGCGGTGGTCTCCCACATATGTACACTGGTCCCACGACGCGCGGTGTTCTCCCACACAGGTACACTGGTCCCATGACGCGCGGTGGTCTCCCGCACAGGCACACTGGTCCCACGACGCGCGGTGTTCTCTCACACAGGTACACTGGTCCCACGACGCGCGGTGGTCTCCCACATATGTACACTGGTCCCACGACGCGCGGTGTTCTCCCACACAGGTACACTGGTCTCACGACGCGCGGTGGTCTCCCACACAGGTACACTGGTCCCACGACACGCTGTGGTCTCCCACAGAGGTACACTGGTCCCACGACGCGCGGTGTTCTCCCACACAGGTACACTAGTCCCACGACGCGCGGTGGTCTCTCACACAGGTACACTGGTCCCACGACGCGTGGTGGTCTCCCACACATGTACACTGGTCCCACGACGCGCGGTGGTCTCCCACACAGGTACACAGGTCCCACGACGCGTGGTGGTCTCCCACACATGTACACTGGTCCCACGACGCGCGGTGGTCTCCCACACAGGTACACTCGATGGCGGCTCCAAGGCGCTCAATGGCGGCGTTCATATTGCCTTGGGCCTTGGGCCTTGGCGGCTATTGTCATGCTATTGGGCTTGGGCCCTGGCGGCTATTGTCATGCTATTGGGCCTTGGGCCCTGGCGGCTATCGTCATGCTATTGGGCCTTGGGCCCTGGCGGCTATTGTCATGCTATTGGGCCTTGGGCCCTGGCGGCTATTGTCATGCTATTGGGCCTTGGGCCCTGGCGGCTATTGTCATGCTATTGGGCCTTGGGCCCTGGCGGCTATCGTCATGCTATTGGGCCTTGGGCCCTGGCGGCTATTGTCATGCTATTGGGCCTTGGGCCCTGGCGGCTATTGTCATGCTATTGGGCCTTGGCGGCTATTGTCATGCTATTGCACCGACGGTATCACTTCCGACGCGAATTTTGAAAGCAAAAGCACTCACCAGCTAGGAGATGACATTAAGTTTGCCTACACGGTTTTTGCTTCGGATTGCGTATCTAAAAATCATCCGCCCCTTTCGAACATGCTGAATACACGTTTGCTCCACTATACTTCCTTCCGCTCGCCAGTGGCGAGTCCATAAGATTACCCAATGTAGTGGGGCACTGTCACCTTCTCTGGAGCATCTGTCAGTGGTTCGTGGTTGGAGCATTCCTTGAAATCAAGATGGCCGTTTCGGTTGCATATGTCAAGAAGTGATGGAAATCCTGGACCACATTGGTGCAGTGTGGCGATTGGACGCGATAGAAACCGAGGCTTCTCATGGACATGCGTAGAAGCGACTACACGGTATAATATCACAAATTACGGATATTGATACGGAAAAGCAGCCGGAGGTCGCACTAGTTAGTCTCTTGTCACCTGATATATATTGTAGATATATAATGTTTATCAACGTCAAGAAGGCTTGAAATATAAAACAACAACAACAACAAATAAACCTTAAAAGCAACAACAGCTTTAGGAACGTTTTCGCCACGCAGTGCGGTAAACGTTGCGCAGTATATACAGCATTGTTGCATTTGCTTAGAAACAAGTGCATCATAACCGCAATATTTTATCCAGGCAATAGATATGATAGTTTGCATAATGATGGAGAAAATTAGGAAAACAAGCCGAACAGCAGCAACAACTACTGTAATAACGACGATACTAAATACATGAAATAGTTCTGAACGGCAGCTTTTTTTGTTAATGCGGCTATGCACGTGTTACTAGCATTAATTTGATATATTATCTCAAAATAGCGTCGGCGAGGATTTCGAAGATATACTTGAATCCTTCAGAGCTCTTTTTGAAGTCACAGTTATCACTATGTTCTGAATTCAGCTGATCTTCTGCACTGACAGCATACAAGAATGCAACTTCTAGAAATAAAAAGGGACACAGCCCATTTGATTTGTATCGTTTCTGAACTTTGGGCATTTGTTCGGCTAAAGTTTTGCTTAAGTGATAATTCGACTAACACGGTGCATTTGCACACCTGCCACGGAAATGGCGTACACACTGTGGCTGTGGTAGGATCATGATAAGGATACCTGCAACTATAGCCAGGGCATACTGCAAAAGTAGCTGCTTCTGTGAGGTTTTGACGAAAGGCTTCTATGCGGCTTTGAGTGTTCTTGTCTTGCTCGAGCTGCGCCGCAGCCCGAGCATGACAAGAACACCTGCACCAACAGCAAAAGCATACCAGGCTTTGCTACGTTGCTTGAAAGTGCAACTTGCAGCTGACACAAGCAGCTGCAGCTGCAGTCAAAACCTCACAGCAGCAGCTGCAGCTGCAGCCAGACAGGAGTGGCTGCCGTTATGGCCGAATTTCAAGAGTGGCTGCTACGCCCATGTCCTGCCCACCATGCCAGGCGGGATTTAACGTCTTATTTGTGTTCAGGAAGCACACATGGATAGTGCAGTATGCAACGTATTTATCTCTTGCGATCCGCCCCGCCACACCTACCACACCTCCAGATACACAGCGTGTTTTCCTCTGGTAATCCACCCCACCACACCCGTCACAACTCTAGATATACAGCGTGTTTACCTCTTGTAATCCGCCCCACCACACCCGTCACACCTCCAGATATACAGCGTGTTTACCTCTTGTAATTTGTCCCACCAAACCAGTCACACCTCCAGATATACAGCGTGTTTGCCTCTTGTAATCCGCCCCACCACACCCGTCACACCTCCAGATATACAGTGTTTTCACCTTTTGTAACTCCCCGCCACGTCGTCACACCTCCAGTCACCAAGGTCACAAGTCGCTCTGGCCATGCCGCCCAGTTAGCTACCTTTGCCGCAGTCGCGCGAGCACGCCGTGAACTCGGTGACGTTCCAGCGGGGCGGGCACGGCACGTCGTTGCAGGTCCTCGTGATGCTGTCGGGTCGCGTGTCCAGCGGGCAGTGGAGCGGGCTCACCTCACCACCATCCGAGACACGCACACAGGTGACGATCGACTCCTGTACTCCCCCTGAGGACGTACGGCGGGCTGTCTATACCACCACGATATCGATCACACAGGTGACGATCGACTCCTGTACTCCCCCTGAGGACGTACGGCGGGCTGTCTATACTCTTACGACATCGAGCACACACCCCTGGCATACAGTTGACGATCGACTCTTGTACTCCTGAGGACATACGGCGGTTTGTCTATGCCCTCACGACATCGATCACACACCCTGGCAAACAGTTGATAATCGACTCCTGTGCTCCTCCTGAGGACATACAGCGAACTGTCCATACCCCCACGACATCGAGCACACCCCCCGTAGCTGCACAGTGACACTCTGTAGTTACGCAGATACCTGGAAGTCACTTAGTGACACCCTGTTATCAGGGGCCGATCCGGAAATTATCATGGGAGCATTTGTCTGGAGGAGCGTCATTTCTTCGGTGGGATGCCACTGCAAAAGTAGCTAGGGGGACGCCTTCGACTGAAAATTCGCCAAGTGTGTGGATGGGTCGGGGTGGGGGAGGGTGGAGGAATCACTCGAGCACACTGAAGGGGCGCCTCTTCCTTTCAGGGAATGCCTATTCTTCTCCAAGGGGCGCCGCTGGCTGAAAAAATATGTTGAACAGGGTCGAGGGGGTGAGGTTGGAGGGGGTGCAATTGGGCCTTCACAGAGGGGCGCCATCTTCAATGGGGAGGGGGGGCATATGCCCCTGGAGTGCCGCCATGCATCCACCCTGCCTATAGCGACGCATATACCCGGAAGTCACACAAAGACACCCAACAGCCACTCAGTGACACCCTGTAGTCACGCGGTGACACTGCACAGCCACACAGTGACAACTAGGCGACACGCAGTGACGCTCCGCAGTGACTTAGTGACACCGAGCGGACGGTAGGTGGCTACGAAGTAAGCAGTAGATACACTGTCGGGGAGCCAGTGGCTGCCCAGTGACACGAGGACTCTCATCCCATCGGATGTCCAGTGGCCATGCAGTAATTACCGAACGGTGGAAACCGACCATCCCAAACGTCAAACATCAATAGTCACCAGTGGCTCGACAACCATGCTCTGCAGGCCGTCAACCCACCATCAACAGCCACATCAGGAAGGGCAAGCACTTCGGGCGCACGGAAATTTTCTCCGAACGCAAACGAGCGCAGACTCGGAAAAGTACGGTCAACACTTGAAAACTCGCCGTCAATGGTTCGGAACGGGAATGGATACGATCAAGCGAGGCACTCGGGGCCCACTCGCCCAATGCTGATCACTTCACAGCTGGAAAAACAAGCCCATGCAGAGCTTATTCGACTCCAAACAGCACGGCCCAGCGAGGCTCTCGGAGCTCACCCACTGCTTGTCACCCCACAGCATGCAAAACAAGTCCACCCGGAGCCCATTTGACTCCAAGCAGCACGGCCAAGCGAGGCTCTCGGAGTCCACCCACTGCTTATCACTCCACAGTAGGCAAAACGAGCCACGCCGAGCCGATCCGACTCCAAACAGCACGGCCATAATCGGTCGATTGAAGCTTGCTGCACCGGCGGTGAAATGGAAAAGCATTTTGAGATTGCATTACATCACTTTAGTCGGCGATTTCCACTACGGCTCAGTGATAGTGATTTAGTGCTCACTCGGAGCCAGAGCGGATAGAGAGCAAACGTTCAGACATCCAGAGCTGGAAGCTGCTACACTCACCGATGACACACATTACTCTGACTCGCAACTGGCATTGGAGTTACGGTGTCATCGCGCGATCGTCGATCGCGGCGGAGGAGGAGCCGGTCCGACAACCAGCCGAGTCTCACCGAGGCAGGAGGAGCCGGTCCGACAACCAGCCGAGTCTCACCGAGGCAGGAGGAGCCGGTCTGACAACCAGCCGAGTCTCACCGAGGCAGGAGGAGCCGGTCCGACAACCAGCCGAGTCTCACCGAGGCAGGAGGAGCCGGTCCGACAACCAGCCGAGTCTCACCGAGGCAGGAGGAGCCGGTCTGACAACCAGCCGAGTCTCACCGAGTCTCACCGAGGCAGGAGGAGCCGGTCCGACAACCAGCCGAGTCTCACCGAGGCAGGAGGAGCCGGTCCGACAACCAGCCGAGTCTCACTGAGGCAGGAGGAGCCGGTCCGACAACCAGCCGAGTCTCACCGAGGCAGGAGGAGCCGGCCCGACAACCAGCCGAGTCTCACCGAGGCAGGAGGAGCCGGTCCGACAACCAGCCGAGTCTCACCGAGGCAGGAGGAGCCGGTCCGACAACCAGCCGAGTCTCACCGAGGCAGGAGGAGCCGGTCTGACAACCAGCCGAGTCTCACCGAGGCAGGAGGAGCTGCACGGCGTGAAGCCGACCTTTTTCCACACGTATCGCGGCGGCGGCGGCGGCGGCGCGTCGCCGGCGCCGGGGCCGATCACCACCAGGCGGCTGTCCGGCGCGGCGCCGGCGTCGGTGTCCAGCCGCCGGCCGTGCAGCAAGTCCAGAGAGCCGGTCTGGTGGTAGCCGTGGCCGCCGCGCAGCAGCTCCGTGCGCAGCCGGTCCATGCTGTCGCGCGGCGGCGGCGGCGGCAACCAGTCCGGCCGGTCCGGCCGGCGGCCAGCCGCCGAGAAGGCGGCGCCCGCCCACCGGCCGCCGCCGCCGAGCGCCGTGTCGAGCCGGCCCCTCTCCGGACTGGAGAAGCGGCGCTCGTGGCGCGTCGCGCCGGACGGCGACAGCTCGCCACTCGAGTCGGCTCTGTCGTCGTGTTCGGTGTTGTGCGGCGTCAGCTCAGGACTGGAGAAGCTGTCGCCGGTCTGGTCGGCCGGGTGCAGCGTCAGCTCAGGACTGGAGAAGCCGTCGCCGGTCTGGTCAGCCGGGTGCAGCGTCAGCTCAGGACTGGAGTAGCCGTCGTCGGTCTGATCGGCCGTGTGCAGCGTCAGCTCAGGACTGGAGTAGCCGTCGTCTGCGACGTCGGGGCTGAGCTCTCGGCTGAGGTCGGGGTTGGAGAAGCGGCCTTCTGCACTGATGTCCGTGTCCAGGTCGGAACTGGCGAAGCGGTCGGGCGGGTCGTTGACGTCGTAGAGGTGGCGCGCCGTCTTGTCGCTGCTCTCCGAGTGCGGCTGCCTCAGCGGCTGGTGGTAGCTGCCGTCGGCCGCCGCCGCGCCGCGACCGTCCGGCAGGCTGCCGGCCACCGAGACGAGGTCAGGTCAAGGTCAGGTCAACACCAGAACCAGAACAATGTCGGCTGTCCGGCCGGCTGACGACCACCGAAACGAGGTCAGGTCAAGGTCAGGTCAACACCAGAACCAGGACAATGTCAGCTATCCAGCAGGCTGCCGACCACCGAGGCGAGATCAGGTCAAGGTCAGGTCAACACCAGAACCAGGGCAATGTCACCTGTCCGGCAGGCTGCCGACCACCGAGGCGAGATCAGGTCAAGGTCAGGTCAACACCAGAATCAGGACAATGTCAGCTATCTGACAGGCTTCCGACCACCTGGCGAGGTTAGGTCAAGGTCAGGTCAACACCAGTGCAAGGACAATGCCAGCTGTTCGACATGCTGCCCACCACCGAGACAGAGAGGTCAGTCGCGACACCCGGCCAGGTGAACACGAGAACCAGGACAAGGTCAACCGCAACAGCTGGCTGACACACACCGGGTCGGCAGTGGACAGAGCCCCATCACATATCACTCGGCACCCGGTGACAGTGGTGTAACCGACCATAACCAGATGGGCCAAAGTTCCTCGGACAAATCACACCTGCCCATCTACACTTAAGCAAGAAAAACCAGTACAAAAGCCTTCGAAAAGTTCCAAATTAGGCCACGACATCAGGCTGGAAAGTAAATGCATTTATTAGATTAGAGCTTATGAGTTAGCATACAATGCTCAGTTAGCACTTCATATTACAGCTACCTTGGATATATAGAAACTAAGCGTACACCTGGGATAAAGGTGACCTTGGGTTATCGGATATGGCACAGTTACATTCCTCCACATAATTAATGTACAGTATTAATGACCGGTATCGGCAACATTGACTGGCCAGTGCCGGGAACGTTGAATGACCTGTGCCGCGAACCTAGGGAATCTGAACTGACCTCCATCTGGGAACTTAAATGACCTGTCAGAGACATAGCTGGCTTGTGAAGGGGACATTAACTATCCGGTGTGATCTTAACTGACCCAGGTTGACTGATCTGTGTCGGGACCTTCACTGACCTGTGTCGGGGACACAGCGGCAGAATACACCGCTCGAGCTCAGCCGGCCGGTGTCTGCCGCACTCTCTGTCGGGCAACGTCACCATCGTCTGGGAGAATTCCAGGTACACCTTGCACTCGACTTTCCGACGACGGAAGCCCTCTGAGCAGCTCACAGAACACTCGCTCCACGAGTCGGCCACGAACCTGGCGACAGTCACAGGTGATCAGGTCAGAGTCAGACTCGGGTCAGGTCAGAGTCAGGCTCGAGTCAGGCTGAGGTCAGATTCGGGTCACGTCTGCTCCCAGCGGAGTCCTGAACCAGGCTCAGGTCTGCTCCCAGCAGAGTCCTGAATCAGGTGTATGTCTGCTCACAGCGAAGACCTGAACCAGGCGTAGGTTCGTCCCCAGCGGAGCCCTGAACCAGGCGTAGGTTTGTCCCTAGCGGAGTCCTGAACCAGGCGTAGGTTCGTCCTTAGCGGAGCCCTGGACCAGGCGTAGGTCCGAGCGGAGCCCTGAACCAGGCGCAGATTCGTCGCGCGGCACGTCTGTAGCGCGACGCGGCGCGGCTTTGGGGTCGGCTCAGCTAGATCGGATACGCGATACCGGTGGGATATGCATCTTTTAACAGCAATAGCACGTGACTTCGCGTAAGATCCACCGCGGGCGGCTTTGGGATCGGCTCAGCTGGATCGGATACGCGATACCGGTGGGATATGCATCTTTTAACAGCAATAGCACGTGACTTCGCGTAAGATCCACCGCGGGCGGCAATTAATGATTCGGCAATAATAAGACGTGGATTAATTGCTACCTGTAGCGACAGCATAAATGGCGAAACACGAGCCATCATGCAACACCTCCAAAAACTGCACAGTGGGCAGTAGGCATACGCGCAAAAACATCAAAATCACACATCACTTCATCTTACTTAGGCTGAGCCTCATGCGCAAGAGCTCTGGAACATGATTTAACTATTTTTGACTATATTCCATCTGATCATCCGATTCTGAACCAGTTTTAAGTAAGATACGATAGCATCTAAACGTGGTACCAAGCCTGCAATAGATAGGCACCGGAAGTGTATACACCATGCACCTCCAGCGTGTAAAGACCTTAAGGTCGCGTGTAAATATGTGTATCTCATTGGTCCAATTATTCCAGGCCGACCAACCTAAGTAAGTTGTGGCCTTTATCGACAGACCGGCGCTGGCGGTATCGGAAGCAGCACGCACCTGGCCGGGCCGGGTGACGAGACGGACAGCGTATTGACCGTCACCGGACGAGAGGCGATCGATTCGGCCACCTCTCAACTGGCTGAGCGGGTGGCACGCCCCCCCCCCCCCCTGGCGGTGGACTGTCGGCGGCGCCGCCTTCGCGCCTCGCGACGCCACCGTCGTGAATATTAACACGGACAGTTCACGGGCAGGGCAAGACGATGATATGCAGACCACACCGCCGTCAGGTGGCCGCTCCAAAGAATGGTTGGCAGCACCCCCGCCCCATCCCCCGCTCTCCACCCCATGGAAGGCAGCGCCGACGAGTCGGGTGGGGACGGACTGGTGGTCTGTCGGTCTCGATGTGTAGCTGGTGTGGCCGGACACATCAGATGTGATCAGGGACCGGAACACCACCACTCTCCAGCAGCGGCAGTAGTTGGTGATACCAGGGATCGGTGCCGACAGTCGAGGGGCCAACCTGCCGTCCCCGCCATTGCCGCCACCACTCCGATTCGCTCTACTGCTGAATAATTTAGCGGCGACACTTAGTGTCGGCTTGTTATGACACAAGCTCGACCCCTGTCGGTGTCCGAGCGGGCAACACGCGACGAGGATACAGCCGCCGCCGCCGCCGCCGCCGACGAACCACCAGCCGTGCAGATTAGAGGTGACAATTCTGGCGGCGAAATGACACCACGCCGTGACGTGGCTGTCTGTCGAGTCGAGTACGACACGCTGGCCAACTGATGCACCTCCCATGTGGCAGCTGTCCCATCTGACAGCTGCCCTACGCGACAGCTCTCACGTAGGCTTGTGCGTCCGGCGATCTCCGTCAGCGGCATACTCTGCGCAGATCACGTGGGATGACAGTCGGTCTCGCCGGCCGCTGAGGCTCGGAGGTGGCTCTCCGGCTGGTCGCCTCTGTCGGTGTCCTCGGCCTGCCCGGGCGCGCTCGACTCCTCGGCCTGCCCGGGCTCGTTCGACTCCTCCGCCAGCTCGGGCTCGTCCGACTCCTCGGCCTGCCCGGGCGCGCTCGACTCCTCGGCCTGCCCGGGCTCGTTCGACTCCTCCGCCAGCTCGGGCTCGTCCGACTCCTCGGCCTGCCCGGACGCGCTCGACTCCTCGGCCTGCCCGGGCTCGTTCGACTCCTCCGCCAGCTCGGGCTCGTCCGACTCCTCGGCCAGCTCGGGCTCGTCCGACTCTTATCCGACGGCTGGACGGCCAGCAACGGCTCAGCATGCAGCGGTTCTACTCCCTCGGCACCTGCAACCGACGACTTCCTGTCGCCTCCGATGTCGCTGCCTAGCAGCTGCGAGCTTCATGCTGCTGCAGGATCAGCCACTCCCACGAGGTTCGGTCGCTATGCGTTCGTCCACGCTGTGCTCACGGGGAAGTCGGGGAGGACAGGGCAGGTCATGGCAGGTCATGACATGACATGACAAGACAAGACAGGACAGGACAGGACAGGAGAGGACAGGACAGGACAGGACATGACCTCGCACGAAACAAAAATCGACCTCAGTGCCACTTGCTTCCAATCCAAAATATGTGGCGTCGCTTTTCCACCAGGCAGCATAATTATCAGCTTACCATTTGTCGACAAAACACAATCAGCCACCTGAGTGGAACAAATTGTCGCCAATGCCAGCTACTGCTCCACAGAACAAACAGATACACAGATACTTGCTCAGATCTTCGCTCCGTCTGCCTGGTCTGACCAGGCACCAGTTGAGCTGGCACCCGGTGTCAGGAGTTTCAACCTCACCGGGCAGGTTCGCAATTCCAGGAACACGAGATGTCGGCCAATGGCGACGTCGGTGCTGCTCAGTACAGTACTTCCGTCCAGCACTGACGTAGTGCCGAGTGTGGGCCGAGTGACAGACGGCTTCGTGGATGCATTATCACCGACTGCAGTTCCATCATGCTCCGAAGTTTGGCCAGGAGTTTGGTGAGGTGAGACGGGTTGGCACGATAAGGTCAGAGGCTACGCAGACGATCGTAGAATGAGTTCATATTTGCATTGGTATTCGCCGGGTGATGACGTCAAACTTTTTTTCCACCGCTTCACACCACCCGACCTGTTAATTTTTGCAACTAGGCGCGTTCAATCGGCATTGGCGCGAACAATGATTGGCCAGCTCGGCGAACAGTCTCCCCTTCACTGTTAAGCGAAATTGTGATGCCACGCATAGTACGTTGCGCCGCGCTTACGGCATGAACAATGTGGACGACATGACAAACTAACCGGCATAGAAAAGAAAGGCACCGCCTCGTGCGCGTTCAACAATGCGACATAAAGTCATTACAGACACACAAAGGTATTGCAGAATCGCACTGCCAGGCGACTGAACTTACTTGGGGTCGGTGCTGGGCGTCAGATCTTGACTCAACCCAACTGCGGCTGGCAACAGCGGCTGCGCACGCGCCAAAGGCAGTTGATATGGCACCTCTGCAATGTCAATGATTCATTGGTTATTGGGGCTGAAGTACGCATCGACATCGAGGTAATGTGGTGTCCATCTCTTCATCGACAGCGAGGTAATGTGGTGTCCATCTCTTCATCGACAGCGAGGTAATGTGGCATCCATCTCTTCAACAATGGCCGTTTTCAGTGAAATTCCGTGAAAAACTGGAGGAAGGCAGATTTCACATATTCGCAGACAGCAGATCAAATCCAAACCAACCTTACAGAAGAATCAGCGTATGCCGGGAAGAAGAAGCGAGGTGTCGTCCAATTGGTTTCCTTGGGATCGTGTTGGGGCTCCAGATAGTGGTAACTTTCTGGTTCAGACCACGACACGTAACCAGTATGTGAACCACTGACGGACGGTGACAACAGGACCCCGACACGTAACCAGTATGTGAACCACTGACGGACGGTGACAACGGGACTCCGACACGTAACCAGTATGAGAACCACTGACGGACGGTGACAACGGGACTCCGACACGTAACCAGTATGTGGACAATTGAACAAGCATTACTTGGATAGTAAAATGACGGCCCATGAAAATAAAATAAAAAACGTCTCGGAGAAAAGCAGGCCCATGGAAGAGGCCACTGTATAAAAATACTATGACAGAAACGCGTTATTCGGAAGTTCACAATTCCGCAAGCTGAACCCAATTTTCAATCAACGTGGGTGCCATGCTGACAGTTATCTGTGGAAAATATTGGCTACTTTGACTTTGCTTACAACAATAATTATACACTCGGATTCCTTATCACAGTGCAGTACAAGTCGTTGTTATTGGGGTTTAGGGGCGCATCAATTGCATAGGTTATACAGCGCCCATGTGCAGTACAAGTCAACAAAAGAACAGGGAAGTACTTCATCCACAGTATTTCCTGAAATACACCATTTTCGGTGCGACGAAATTACAGTCAAGAACTCACCCTAGATTGCTTACTCTTGTTCAAATCACTACGCATAGCAAAACATTGAGCCTCAGTGCATCTATGCTAACTAAGCATTTCTTAGAAGTGTTTGCTTACATATCCTGCATTCAGAGCAAACAATTATGCTGTTTGCTTGCATAATGATGCAAACAATTATGCAACAATTATAATTATGCATATGTTGCACCATTTATTGCAATTAGTTGGATATTAACATTTAAAATAGGCAACGAAAAGCATATCTCATGGAAGTCTGCAACGTTTTACACACATACGGTAGGGCACACTGACACTCTAAAATATACCGGTTTCTGAAATTTAGTATATGTCAAGTATGCAGTAGCCTTGGGTTGATTGGGGGCCGCGGTAGCTGAGTCGGTAGGGAGTTGGACTCTTGATCGTAAGATCGTGGGTTCGAGTCCCACAACCGGCGGGATTACCGAGTCCACCCGCGACCAACTGGCGTGAGAGGTTGGCGAAACCATATGACCCAGCGGTCGGATGCGACGTAAAAGAACCCAGATACGACGACAACCACCACCACCACCAGTAACCTTGTTTAATTATCGTTCCAACTAGAAATCGCATCAACTTCAGCTCCGATGTTCATCAAGGCGCCAGGAAGCGTAATTGAACATCTATGAGACTTCTCTGAAAATGTTATTACTTCTATCGCAGACATTTTTGTGAACGTTTTAAGGAAGACAATATGCTTAGACATCAAGGGAGATATTAGGGACATATCGTTAGTGACTGTTGACCAAAACATGATATGGCACGGGCGATGTTTTCTGCAATCAACTGGGAAGGCAAGCATGTTGCTGCCCAGTCCACTGGGACTGCGAAGGCCAGTGCATGAGAAGATCAGTGTATGTAGCTGGGACTAGGAAGGCCAGCGTGTGTAACTGGTACTGGGAAGGTCAGTGTGTGTGGCTGGGACTGGAAATACATGGAGGCAGTGGTCACGTTGTGACCCATCAGTATCGGGAGAAAAATGAACCATCAAGGAGTGCATAAAACGACACCCAAACACATAGTTACACTTGGCGTTTATCCGGAAGCAGATCATCCCCGCAGAAATAATGCATCCGTTCCTGCCCAGAGCACCGCTCATCTGCAAAGGGTTCCGTCTGGACATGCTACACCTCCGACTGGAATTTCATGCGACTGGCGCACGTCAAGACTGCCCAGATCAGCAGTCGGTGTCGACACATACACATACACATACATATACTTGCTGCAGAAAGACTTGCTGCAGAAAGACTTAGACGAGCTTGTGAGTGGTCCGAAAAATGGCAAATGAAATTTAATTTTGATAAGTGCAAAATCATGCATGTAGGTAGGCAGCATATCAAGGCTCCGTACTTGATGGGTGGCCAAGTACTATCTGTGACTCAGCAGGAGAAGGACTTAGGTGTTATTTTGAACACAAAATTTGGGGCATCAGAACAGATCAAAGAAGCCAGGAAGACGGCACTAAGAATGCTTGGGGCAATAAATAGGAATGTATCATACAAAGGTGAGGAAATCATCAGGAAGCTTTACTGTGCATATGTTAGGCCACATTTGGAATACTGTGTCCAAGCTTGGTCCCCTAGTTATGAAAAAGATGCTTGGCTTTTAGAGAGAGTACAAAAGAGGGCAACAAAAATGGTAAATGGTATAGGCAACCTAGCATATGACGAAAGATTGAAGAAACTGAATATGTTTTCACTTAGATATAGAAGGCTGAGAGGAGATCTCATCGAGGTCTTTAAATTTGTTCATGGTCAGGAACAGGGTTATCTCAGGGAACTGTTTGAATTGAACAGAAATGATGCAATTAGAGGTCATCAATTTAAAATTAAAGTTAATCACAGCAGGACAAGGTTAAGACAGTCTTTCTTCAACAACAGGGTAGTAGAACACTGGAACCAGCTGCCAGAAACCATTGTCAGTAGCAACACACTGAACATCTTTAAAAACAGCATAGACAATCATTATAAGAATAGGGGGCTTGCTTTTCTGTATTCCAGGGAGAGTTGATTGACGCATTTGGTGGACAACTGGTTCAGTGTACAGAGTGCAACCAAGAAGGGCCCTTGTGGCTCATAGTTGCACTGGTCTTTTATGTCTTTATGTCTTTACATTTACATACACATACACATACACATACACATACACATACACATACACACATATACACATACACACACACACACACACACACACACACACACACACACACACACACACACACACACACACACACACACACTCTCTCTCTCTCTCTCTCTCTCTCTCTCACACACACACACACACACTCCTCTCTCTGGGCGGTCGTACAGAAGAGGCCGCCGCCGCTGGCGTCAGCACGGTAACGTATCCGGTGACTTGTTCCGGCTGTACCGCCGCAGCTGCGACAGGCTCTGGTGACCGACCCCCGGCAGCGGCAGGCCCGGGGGTCACTGCACGGTGTCATCACTGCTGACTCTGCTGACACTGCGGACACCTGCTCCACTGACCACCCAGACTGCACCTCGTCACCTCGTCACCTCAAGAGGGCACCCGCCAGCGCCCGGCGATAGGGCCTGGCGATAGCGCCCGGCCCACTAATGGTCCCGCCGGCCGCCGCCAGGCCCACTGATGTTCCCGCCGGCCGGCCGCCAGGCCCACTGACGGTCCCGCCGACCGGTACCCGGCCCACTGATGGTCCCGCCGACCGGTACCCGGCCCACTGATGGTCCCGCCGACCGGCGCCCGGCCCACTGACGGTCCCGCCGACCGGCGCCCGGCCCACTGATGGTCCAGCCGACCGGCGCCCGGCCCACTGATGGTCCCGCCGACCGGCTCCCGACCCACTGATGTGCCCACCGACCGGAGCCCGGCTCACTGATGTTCCCGCCGGCCGCCGCCCGGCCCACTGATGGTCCCACCGACTGGCACCCGGCCCACCGATCGTCCCGCCGACCGGCGCCCGGCCCACTGATGGTCCCGCCGACCGGCGCCCGGCCCACTGACGGTCCCGCCGACCGGCGCCCGGCCCACTGATGGTCCCGCCGACCGGCGCCCGGCCCACTGACGGTCCCGCCGACCGGCGCCCGGCCCACTGATGGTCCCGCCGACCGGCTCCCGACCCACTGATGTGCCCACCGACCGGAGCCCGGCTCACTGATGTTCCCGCCGGCCGCCGCCCGGCCCACTGATGGTCCCACCGACTGGCACCCGGCCCACTGATCGTCCCGCCAGCCTGAGTCTGGCCCACCCAACTGATTGTCGCGGCGTTGTCTCTAGCTACCTTAGGTCGCGGTGGCCGCCGTGTACGAGGCCCTCGCCCGACGAGAGAGCAGATCCTCCCCTCCACGTTTGGTTTCCCTGACAACCGCTTGGACGGAAGCTTTAGGTTTTCAATGCTGGAATGTTGCTTAGTTGTGCACATTTTGAGGCCACTCAAAGCCCCAGGCCCCTGTGATATAGGGCTAATCTCGAAGCTGGAAAGAATCAGCGATTTGTTGCTTCTCTTTGCTTCACATGGGTGCATAGATAAGCTCTTGAGACAATGGGAACATGCTTTAGGTTAAGGATGCGCTTTGCACTTACTTTACGAATTCGGAGTCGGTGAGCTTTTGAAAATTGTACGAGGTCGATATTCTAAAGCTATATTCCTGTCACTCCTATTGCCATTTAAACATAACTAGTGTTTCTAACAATGCAACATAAAATTGATATTTACAAATGTGGTGATCTTTCGCCTGCAATGCGAGGTCATCGATTCTTGAGATGACTTTCTATGCTTTATGATGAAAGGCAATTTTGGTTGCTGGTATCTAAGGGATAAAAGAGAGAGAAACGGAGTTCAGGACATGCAATTATGGCCAAAAATCCCCACTGACGAGATTTACTTCGGCTGACTTTACAAGTTAATCAAATTTACCTTTTGGTCATCAAACCAGTTGTGACGTTATTCAATATAAATAAAGAAACGTTTCTCACTCGTCTGCATGAAACTAATCTGTGTTTATCAGTTACCGATGGAGCAGTACAACACCATAAATTGCCGACCTGGCATGATCTGGATATGGTTTACTCATTAACAGACATCCAAAGGCTGTGCCATCAGCGTCATTGAATATCATGCGCACCAAGCAACCAAAGTACGGTATTTCTCTTTCAGATACAAAGGCATCCTAATTTGTGCGACAGTGACCAAGAGCACAGAACGAACCATAAGAGTGACACAATTCAAACAAATGTTGAAAACTAAGGGTGGATCCACCCAGTGGTAAGTACTCCAGGGCTCTATCGTTAGTCGTTTTGAAACGGTCAACGAGGTACAACTCACTCTATCGCAGGAGACGTCGGCGAACGTGCTGCACAGGCCAAAAGATAAAGCGAGGAGCATAGGGCAGGACTGATCATCTATTTTTATAGTGCCTTTTTAGAACCCGATGCTCGCTTTAATATGATTTCAATATTTAATATTGTAACCCGAAAATCTGTTGCTGTGTTTCGGAATGTTTACGTTCTTGCATACGTCGAATATTCTCCAGTACATTTGGTTACGACGTCGACTATTCCCCAGCACAGTTTGTTACGTCGACTATTCCCCAGCACATTTTGTTACGACGTGGACTATTCCGCAGCATATTTTGCTACGACGTCGTTCGTGGCCATAACTCGCTTCCTGGCCAGCTCAATGGTAGCCATTTACGGGCATTGACCAAATTGAGTCCGATATATGAATGTCTATCGGTGGTGAAGAGGAATGTATGGGCATTGGCTGGCTGCATCACACGGCTTCTTTACAGCGTAGTGCCATCAGCCAGTAGCCAGCCATAACTCTACACGAACAAATAGTTCCCCTGCCAGGCTAGGTCCAGATAAAAATACGATAGTTTACTGGCGTATGTGAAATTCTGCGGGTAACCGCTAAAGGTCGCCTGACCTTTCAAATACGTGCTGACCCACATGAAATTCAGCTGAAATTGTCAGCGTCTGCTCGCCATGTTGACCTTGGGATGTCGATGACATCCATAAAGCTACCATTTCCCGTTTGACATCTAACAGGAGGAAAGGAGTGGGAGTGACATGGGAGAGCGTCATTTGGTAGTGGTCTGACCCGCAGACCGACTGAATCAAAGGCACATTTTAAGAACGCAGCCAGATTATACAGCTAAATTAACGGCAACACATCAATGCCAGAGGTGAAAAAAGAGCATCCAGTGCGGGAGACAGATAATTCCTAGGATCGCAAAGAAGCCGCATAAGGTGATAAACAAGACCGACACATGCACTTGCATCGGTACCTGAAAAAAGCATCCTAATTTAAAATAGTAAGCCACCACGCTTTACCGGCATCAACTTCGGGAGCGGTGCCGATGCATATACACGAGGTTGGTAAGAGGTCCAACAATGAGATGTATCTGCTTCCCCACTCCTTCCCGTCTCACTCTCCCCCGCAATTCCCTCATACTTCCCGCCCACAGTTGGCTGGAAGCTGTCTATGTGCTCAAGGAACATGTGGTGTGCCAGCGAAATCCTGCAAATTAAACAATTCCGAACATATGCATCATTGCAGCGGGATTGTTCGTGGGCTTCAAAAATACGCTTTATGAAAACACTGACGGCACCGGCAAATTCTTGCTGCCACCACTTTGTAACCAGTGAGCCATGTTGGCTATCCGTCATGCAGGCGAGGATTACAAATCGCCTGGGCTGGAAATTGAGTTGATGACTCACCAGGACGTCTAGAACCACCACCACAGACACACCCACAGACGGAAACACCGCCAGAGGCAACTGCGTTCTCATGAGAAATTCTGACAACGACATGATACTAGCGGTGAGCACAGGCTCCGTCGCGTTGCAAGGGCAAGAGGGGCAAGGGGCTATGAGTTGGGGAATAATTATTTCCTTGTCTATTTTACACACACACACGCACACACGCACGCACGCACGCACACTGATATATATATATATAAATATATATATATATATATATATATATATATATATATATATATATATATATATATATATATTGTGTGTGTGTGTGTGTGTGTGTGTGATATAACAAAGTACCTTTTTTGCACTATCCGTCACTTGGGTAATGACGACGTATATGTATTTTACCACATAGGACATAGGATGGATATAGGATGGAGAGACATCAGAAATGGATACTTTTTAGGATAGCTACAGAGACCCGCGAAATAGTACAGAAACAGCGAAACATTACACCTCTTGTGCATTTATTACATGATAAATTTGAACTTAGATGTATCTCCCAGCACGTCGGGTATATAATTTTACACGTATGGACATTGCATTTAAGCGATGTACCTAGGTCTAATAATTTCATGTTTTTTTCCAACTTCTGCATGGCAGGAGCTGTATTTTGGCAATGAGGAGCTAACAGTTGAAGAAACACCACGGACAGTGGATCCTCAGAAGGTCTGCATAGCAATTCGGTACAAATTCGGTCGGTTGGTTGGTTATTTGGGCATCGACTGCGTTGGTCATACAGCACCCAAACTTCGATCGGAAGCAGAGGCTGGCAGCCCCTCGTGCCCTCGCCAGCCGGATCCGTCCTTGGCACCTCCTTCCATTCTTCCAGCCGGATCTGTGGCTGACTCCGCCCTCCATTCTTGCAGCCGGATCCGTGCCTGGCTCCTCCACCTCCCAGCCGGATCCTTCTGTGGCCCCCAGCCTCCGCTCCCCCAGCCGGATGATCCGGCATCGGGTTGATCATGCTTCCGAATCGCGAATGCACACACCATGGAACTTCAAACACGGATATCAGAGCCCGGCTGGTGGGCGGCTGACTCATCTGTCCGCCCGATTGACCTCAACTCCGCACCAATCGCCAGCGCGATAATTACCATGCACCACTGCCCCGAGCACGCAGCTTGCCGTGACATCACCCGAGCTGTGTGGGACCTGCCGTACGCCACGTCGGCAATACCTCAATGGTCACGTTTCACAGCTGCTGGCTTTCACGCACGCACGCACGCACGCACGCACGCACGCACGACACATCCAACACGCGACCATTTCGATGGCGATCGCAATCGGGAAAATTGCGCCGCATCGCAAGCCGCCCCCGGAAACCTTTGATCTTGCCGTCGTGACCTTCGAGCGGGGCCCACTCGACACGAGTGGGGCCCGTCCTCATGGGTGTGCTCAGTGTGTTGATGGAGCAGCGTTGCAGACGTTACCTCGACTGTGGCAGCCTGAGCGCGACGGTCAGATCGTGTGAACTGAACGGTGGAAACCTGCTGGCCGACAGCGACAGGAATGTCAGGAGACATGGAAGTCTGGAAGGTGGGATACATGATGTCGGGCGCATCTAAAACGGTGCCTGGGTGGTGGCGGTGGGGATGGTGGGGCTGACGGAGTCATGAGGGCGGAACAGGGCTGGTGACCTCACCTCACATGTCATTAAATTGTGTATTGGTTGGTGACTCACCTGCACTGAACGTAGCTGGTGACCTCACCTGCAGTGAGCAAGGCTGGTGGTGACTTCACCTGTACTGAACAAAGTTGGTGGTGACTTCACCTGTACTGAACGAGGCTGATGACTTCACTTCGACTGTGTTCCACCTAACTTGACACGTCTGGACTGCGGTGACCCATCCCATTGACTGCTTGAACTGGCTTTAGTTGACAGGCCATCAGACTGGAACACGGCTCGTGACCTCTCACTTGGACTGTGTTTGACCTGGCTGAGCGGGCAGGCCATCAGACTGGGACACGGCTGGTGACCCCTCACCTGGACTGTGTTTGACCTGGCTGAGTGGGCAGGCCATCAGACTGGGACACGGCTAGTGACCTCTCACCTGGACTGTGTTTGACCTGGATGAGTGGGCAGGCCATCAGACTGGGGCACGGTTGGTGACCTCTCACTTGGACTGTGTTTGACCTGGCTGAGTGGGCAGGCCATCAGACTGGGGCACGGTTGGTGACCTCTCACCTGGACTGTGCTTGACCTGGCTGAGTGGGCAGGCCATCAGACTGGGGCACGGCTGGTGACCCCTCACCTGGACTGTGTTTGACCTGGCTGAGTAGGCAGGCCATCAGACTGGGACACGGCTGGCGGCCTCACCTGGACTGTGTTTGACCTGGCTGAGCGGGCAGGCCATCAGACTGGGGCACGGCTGGCGGCCGGCCGGCTTCAGGGCAGGCTCGCAGGCGTCGCTTAAGTGGCCGCGAGCGTCGCGGCAGAACACGGCGCGGGTCTGCTCGCCGGCCTCTCCGCACGTCACCGAACACTGCCGGAAGACGAGCCGGTGAGACACACTGCCGGGAGACGAGACGGTGAGACACACTGCCGGGAGACGAGACGGTGAGACACACTGCCGGAAGACGAGCCGGTGAGACACACTGCCGGGAGACGAGACGGTCAGATACACTGCCGGGAGACGAAACGCTGAGACACACTGCCGGGAGACGAGACGGTGAGACACAGACACACTGCCGGGAGACGAGACGGTGAGACACACTGCCGGGAGACGAGATGGTCAGATACACTGCCGGGAGACGAGACGGTGAGACACACTGCCGGGAGACGAGACGGTGAGACACACTACCGGGAGACGAGACGGTGAGACACACTGCCGGGAGACGAGACGGTGAGACACACTGCCGAAGACGAGCCGGTGAGACACACTGCCGGGAGACGAGACGGTGAGACACACTGCCGGGAGACGAGACGGTGAGACACACTGCCGGGAGACGAGACGGTGAGCACACTGCCGGAAGACGAGACGGTGGACACACTGCCGGGAGACGAGACGGTGAGACACACTGCCGGGAGACGAGACGGTGAGACACACTGCCGGGAGACGAGACGGTGAGACACACTGCCGGGAGACGAGACGGTGAGACACACTGCCGGGAGACGAGACGGTGAGACACACTGCCGGGAGACGAGACGGTGAAAAGCGCACCACTTGCGGGACGTTCACACGTGAGTGAACGCTTCCTGAGCACGGTCCCGTCAGCACACTCACCAGTGCGGCCTTCCTTTATGCAAGGGTTTGGGCGGGCTGTGGCAGAACATCGCGGCGTATATATCGGCTGATTATTACACGCAACGTCAGCGGATTTATGCTGAAGATGAGAAAGGCTGGAAGGATCCGTCCAAGGAGTATCCATCACAGTAACAGCGTTATCGCGGACGGTTTGATTCTCCAACAGACCGGACGGGGAAGCTGACGATACAATAGACCAGGCGAGAAACGCTTCTGCCCCCCCCCCCCTCAACCCAACACGAACGCCGGCGTGGTCGGATCAATCGATTCGTAAAATCTGAGAAATTCTCATTCTGTTTCCATTAGATATTTTTGGTGGCATCGCAAGCGAGGATAACGTGAGCTGGATGACTTCCATGTCCGTGCAATGGAGACTTGATTTGCCTTACAGTAAGACAAACATACAAATGAGCCTAGTGGAAAAACCCCACAATTAAAATGGCAAGATTATATACATACAATGGTAGGAATACCAAAATTGGTTTTGATTCGGTGAAGTTTACGGAGCCGATCATGTCTACTTTTTCATCACATATATTTTGTCTAGTGTTAGACGCGAATTACTCTCTTCAATGGCGATAGCGTGTATGCTAAAGGGCCAGGAATGCAGCACACAGAGTCCGTGTCACGGCTGCCGCAACTCGGAATGGGCGCCGCTGGCCGACAACTCGGTATGGCCGCCTTTTGCCGACAACTCGGAATGGGCGCCGCTGGCCGACAACTCGGAATGGCTGCCCTGGCCGAGAACTCGGAATGGCCGCCGCTGGCCAGCGACTCCACCTTCGGCTGTCGCCAAATTTATTGCAGGTGATTCTGTGCCATTTCACTGGGCAATTTCGAACCCAATTTATGCCTGTGCTTGCGCCTCGAGTCGCGGCAATATTCGAAGCACTGGTCTGCCAGGCCATCTGCTAGGTCTGCCTGTCTCTGCGCATCGGCCAATATCGAAAGCGCGCTGGTCTGCCAGGCCTGATTGTCCGTGGCAGCGTACTGGTTGAGCCCCAAATAAGGGGAATGCCAAGCTACTGATCGCTACACGGACTGACGACATCTTCTGGGTAGGGGAGATGACAGCGACTTATTGCTGCAAGCGGCTGCTTGACATCTGGGTCAGGAAGATGACTGTTGTTCAGACTGCTGACATCGTCCGAGCCTGCACAATTAGCGTAAGTGGTGTACGAACTGTGAAGCCAGATTCCTCTGGATCCCGCACTTTACAAGACACACTGCAAACATTGAAGTTCCTTGCCTGTGCAGGTTACCAGGCTGCTGTTGTTTATTGGGCGTGTCACGACGCACTTTATGCACGATCACGGATAATGGCGCCGCCCACACTGTTTTGCCGGCGGGCCGCGGGATTGGGAAATGTCCTGAGTGGTGCGAGTGTTGAGCCCAGGACCTTTGGTACCCAGAGCTGAACACCTTAACCACTCGGCCATCCCCGCACCATCAGGCTGCTGTTACCGAATTCGTTGCACATCGCTAGCATTTCGAAAAATAGCGAAACGCAGGTTCACAACAGAAAGATCAGGTGTTCTAAACAAGATGGTGATGTTTACTTCTGCTACGTCACCTGTGAATCTATTAAACAAGAGGTGATGTTTACTTCTGCTCCGTCACCTGTGGATCTATTAAACAAGAGGTGATGTTTACTTCTGCTCCGTCACCTGTGGATCTATTAAACAAGAGGTGATGTGCATTTCTGCTCCGCCACCGGTACATATATTCCTCCCAGCTTGTGATTGCAGTACAATTGGCGTATACACTACACACCTCCCGCATCATCACCAGGCATACTGGACTGGTCATAGCTCGATTTTGTTGGAAGCCGACAACGATGATGAACCTACGTACGACACGGCACAGGCGAGGGTAAGGTCCACCGTACGACACAGCACAGGCGAGGGTAAGGTCCACCGTACGACACAGCACAGGTGAGGGCAAGGTCCACCGTACGACACAGCACAAGCGAGGGCAAGGTTCACCGTACGACACAGCACAGGCGAGGGCAAGGTTCACTGTACGACACAGCACAGGCGAGGGCAAGGTCCGCCGTACGACACAGCACAGGCGAGGGTAAGGTCCACCGTACGACACAGCACAGGTGAGGGCAAGGTCCACCGTACGACACAGCACAGGCGAGGGCAAGGTTCACTGTACGACACAGCACAGGCGAGGGCAAGGTCCGCCGTACGACACAGCACAGGCGAGGGTAAGGTCCACCGTACGACACAGCATGGGCGAGGGTAAGGGTCCACCGTACGACACAGCACAGGCGAGGGCAAGGTCCACCGTACGACACAGCACGGGCGAGGGCAAGGTCCGCCGTACGACACAGCACAGGCGAGGGTAAGGTCCACCGTACGACACAGCATGGGCGAGGGTAAGGTCCACCGTACGACACAGCACAGGCGAGGGCAAGGTCCACCGTACGACACAGCACGGGCGAGGGCAAGGTCCGCCGTACGACACAGCACAGGCGAGGGTAAGGTTCACTGTACGACACAGCACAGGCGAGGGTAAGGTCCACCGTACGACACAGCACAGGCGAGGGCAAGGTCCACCGCGGCAAATGCTTGTAGATGTAGGGTCTGCTGTTGCCGTTCTGGTCCGCATAAGACCATGCACCTACCCAATTGTGTGAGACAGTATTCCAATTCCTCACGCGTTTCTGAAGGAAATACATAGGTGCCTGTCGGTGCAGCACAATGCAGTGTCATTCATATACGGATGTCACATCGAGTCGCATGAGAGACGTCGGCTGTACATACCGTCGGCGGCCGAGCCGTCACGGACAAAGTTGGCACCACTACTGATACACCCACGGCCATCGCCAGGAAAACTGGCTCCACTACTGATACACCCACTGCCGTCACAGGCAAAACTGGCATGAATTCATAATATTCTTCACGTATCTTGAATTCATATAATTCAAGCTCGTGATTCCTTTCTTTTCATTTTTTACAAAACATTGAACGACGTAGATTGATGAGCATTGTCATCGCGATTCGGTTAAGATAATTGTGAGGCAATCGGACAGCATACTTCCAAAATCTCGTGAGAGGGTGGGGGCGGTGAAGGGAGTAATCCACCTCTCTCGCAGACAAATCAGGCGTGAAAATCTGACAGGAATGCTGCATACTGACATTAAGAATACCTGGATCGTGGTTCACGCTGTGGGCCGCAAGGATGCGCCAGAAGTACCCAGCACAATAAATCGAAGACACCGCTCCAGATACACCCCTTCGAAACATACAAAACTAGCGAGAGTGGGCAGTGTTGCAAGTACAAGACGTTATCACGTCGGGAAGTAGAGTTCACTCACTAACAATAGTAAATAAACCTCATGTTAGAAACTGGGGACTTTCAAACATGAGATCTGTTTACTGTTAACGGAAAGCTGTTGAATGCTGAATCTCCGACCACGATCACAATGGTATGCACCATAGATTACAATGGGTCATAATTGTGTCGAATATATTGCGCTGAGCACTTCTCAGCAGTTATTAGTCTGGACATGTGAAAGATGAGAGTTTACAATGTTTTCAGACAGATGGCACTGCTTATCGGCACTATTAAAGGTTTCAGCAATGAAAAGACACATACCAACATAGATAGCTTCACCTATTAGTGAAGGAAATCGGCATTTTATGTTGCGATTCATGTTAGTTGTGCTTTAGCGTCCGGGTGACTTCGCTATGGCACATGACTGCCACGAGCGAAAATCGATGGCGATCCATGTTCATTAGTGGTGTAAATCTCTAACATGATTGATTGACACGATCCCAGAGCTGTGCGCATTCACCCTGGCAAGAATGACGAATCGGTTTAACATATGGAAGGACAAAGGCTTACTTACTGCCTTGAGAGCTAGGTACAAGTTTATATGGAATGGTTTGTTTTGTGTGATAAGGCGTCATTGCACATACTGATGCATTTCATTGAAGGGAATATAGGCATAGGAATATAGGAATATAGACGGCGCTAGTGGTGCAACATTGCAGATTTCCTCCTGGTTCCTATTTAATCCAGTGGCGGATTGTTATCGGAACGCCAAACCACCACACAAATCTTGAACACACATGGACTACAAATACAAAGACAAGGAACGCCTGGGTCTACAGCGGATTTCACAACACAACGCTACCAAGAATGTTCTGTGGAACGTTATGTCGCTCTGTCATCTTCAGGGTGTTTTCAGACGGCTATTTCCATATCAAAGCATCCAAAATTCCCTCTGACACCGTGCAGAATTCGATTAGCCTGTCAGAAATGGACTTGGCGCGCAGTAATCGCGCGGCGAGACAGGTTCGCCGGCGGATGCTCGCACCGCACGTCGGTATAGATTTTCAATACGCGAGGATACGCGGGCGGCCGACGGGCGGCGAGAGGGCGGCACCGGACCGGCGCTGGGTGAGCCGTCAGCTGGGCAGGTCCGCGTGCGACCACCGACTCCCAATCGCCGGCTCATTATCGATTCCGGGGTGAGCGACGTGGCGGTGCACCGTCCGGCTTCCGCGCCGGCAGCCGAACTCGTCCGGTCACGGCCGGGCCAGGTGAGGTGGCGCGGCGCCAGTTGTGACGGTACGCGACCCCGGCAGGTGTCCGGACCGTGAGCGTGTCTCGGCCCGGCTGGCCCAGACACCGTCGTCCGGTCACGGCCAGGCCAGGTGAAGTGGCGCGGCGCCAGTTGTGACGGTACGCGACCCCGGCAGGTGTCCGGACCGTGAGCGTGTCTCGGCCCGGCTGGCCCAGACACCGTCGTCCGGTCACGGCCGGGCCAGGTGAGGTGGCGCGGCGCCAGTTGTGACGGTACGCGACCCCGGCAGGTGTCCGGACCGTGAGCGTGTCTCGGCCCGGCTGGCCCAGACACCGCCGCTCGTCCGGTCAAACGTCACCGGTGCGGCTACACAGTGACCGAGGCTGCCCGGAGATGCTGCTGCTCGTCCAGTCAAACGCCACCGATGGAACTACACAATGACCGAGGCTACACTGCATGCGTCGGTATAATGATTCACACACTGGCCCTCTTCCATGTTGATGCCACGAGATGCCGTACTTGTTGACGCCCCGATAGCGGCACTTAGCTGTACCACTCCGCCACCAGACCACGTGCCCGTCAGACTTACATCACAGTTTGTAGCATAACACCTATGGTATCTATTGGTAGCACCTGTGACACGATAACGCTGCACGATACCCAGCTTCCGCAAGATTAAGCGCTGGAATAACGTCGCAGAACCAACTTGTCTGGCTTCGCTGACGAATTAGAGATGATCGGGAAACTTTGTTGCAATGCAATGCAATTTTACGAAGCAAATTGAAGATGTTCAGGCTATTAAAAATATCGCATCCAATTTACCCTTGATTCATTGTGATTGTATTCTTGCAAAAACAGATCCTGGTGTTTGTGTCTGCTTATTTCTTATTTGTGATGTTTGTTCTTGGAATTCAAGTTCTTAAAAAGCGTTGATCGATAAGACTAAAATGCTTACCACCCACAAAAGAATTTTCCCCGACAGTAAATATCAGTCCTTGGCTAGGCCAGTTGCAGGCTGACAGTTACCCTATCATATCCAGGTTGCTTTAGGAAGTTGAAGTCGTGATAATAGTTCCGAAATATTCGAAGGAAAGGAGACTCCATGCTAGTGGAGGGCTTGCTCGATGGTAGGCTGATTATTGTCCGTAACCCATACATATACCGGAAGAGCCTTTCAAGACTTACCATCCATGAATCCTCATCTATAACGGACGAGTATGGATTGTACTGAAGTAGCAGGTCGCGGAAGCAACACCTGAGGCCATTGTCATCAGCAGCCGTGGCCTGATACAAACGAGACCTTCCAGTGACCGCCCAAATCCCTATGGATCTGCCTGAGGCGGGACTTGGACCGCCTCCAGGCGGCGTCCTGAGGGGAACGTCACTGGCTCGGTCGGCTTTTGCCACGGGAGATCGCTGACTGAGCAGCGAGACCATCCAGCGAGTCAGTCACCATGACTCCCGCCGGGGGCGCCACGTTGCGGAAAGCCGCGCCGGCAACGACCCCTGGCCATCAGCGGCAAGCACCGGGACTGTCTGTTTGCCGTACATGTGTCGGGTGCGTGATGATGTGATTGTACACGAATTGGTGAGGATTAGTGATGGATTGATGATGGATTGACGAGGTTTGATGACATATGTGTATGCCTGTGCATGTGTGTGTGTATATATGCGTGTGTTCCAGTTGTTTTTCCGCCTCGTAGCCATTGTTAGCTGTCATGGGGACCGCCCTCCTAATTTCCCGAGCGGTCATTTAATCCGTGTTTAACTGACATCATGAAAAGGTGGAAAAATGAAAAAGACAAACAGTTGGATTCTATTGTTGGAATGAATACACACTTTCATTCTAAAAACTCACAAATTCACATAGCTCAAGGCTTCTAGCGACAGTCAGGCCAGGCGTTGTCTACGTTAGGCTGTGCATTGTCTACGTTAGGCTGTGCGTTGTCTACGTTAGGCTGTGCGTTGTCTACGTTAGGCTGTGCGTTGTCTACGTTAGGCTGCGCGTTGTCTACGTTAGGCTGCGCGTTGTCTAAAATTCCTCACGTATCATTCCTGACGCAGCCAGGAAACCGATTAGTCTATATGAGTGTGGAAATTGTTAGGTGAGCAGCCTGCTTAGTAGTTGGAATTTGCCCATGACGAGAATCAAATCCGTAATGTATCAGGGGCGGATCCAGGAATTGTCATGGATGGGCGCCATTTCTTCGGGGAGGCGCTACTGCGAAAGTATCTGGAGGGGCGCCTTCGGCTGAAAATCTCTGAAAAAAGGGGGGGGGGGGGCACAAGCTTCCAGTTCCCCCACGCGAGTGGCATGTGATAGCCAAATGTTTATAGTGTGATATTCAGAACATCATTCAACATAGACCAGCACTTTTCGGAGAGAACAATTACTTTACTTCTCTTGAGGAACGTAGTCATGATATTCCCACGTGAGATGAAACTAAAATTGGCGGGGTGAGGATTTGATGGAGGGCCAACTGCCAATTGAAAACAAGAAGAATAAA
Organism: Ashinkailepas kermadecensis; assembly: GCA_034440615.1. Taxonomy (NCBI): domain Eukaryota; kingdom Metazoa; phylum Arthropoda; class Thecostraca; family Neolepadidae; genus Ashinkailepas; species Ashinkailepas kermadecensis. The sequence goes on from JAOTOM010005177.1 coordinate 50,772, forward strand.
AATTGCTGCAATTCAGATGAAATTGGCCCCATCGAATCTTCGTTGGCTGTGTAACCATTCTTTCTCATGTGGGTAAATTGTGCGGTTGATATTTTGTAGGCACTGAATGCTGATATTGCCATGTAAGGGCTACCATTGCACACTCCTATGTTCTTCTAGCTTACTATCTTCTAACTTACATGTTCTAGTTTACTATCCCATAACATACTATCATCTAACTTACTATCTTCTAGCTCACTATCTTCTAGCTTACTATCTTCTAACCTACTATCTTCTAACTTATCATCTTCGCATTGTTCGTCGTGAAAATAATCAGGATGCGCTCAAACTAGTGCTTTATTTTTGTGGTTTCATTTTGGAATACAATTCCGGTTGTCTGTTTGCAGACCTGGTGCAGCATTAATACATTTAATTTCCTCAGATTTGTCACGATGCGAAGCAGAATCTATCATAACAGCGGAAATAATCATAGACATCGAAAAGAAAATTGCTTTGTTTTTAGACTGCCGTGTACTACTTGCACGATCGGTAAAAGTTTTCGTTTATTACGCCAAATGTTCAAACGTATTGCATCTATCAGTATGCATGCAATTAAATATTCGGTGATTTTTTTCAACATGTGTCCATGAACTTTTCGGTGTCCCATTTTTTCCTCTACTCAGAATGCAATTTCCACTACTCCTGGGCTGCGGTGGCTTTGCACTTTGCATTACTTTACCTGCCGAATCCGGTCCGCATAGTTCCACTTCACCACCGTCTTACCTGTCAGATCAGGTCGGAATAGTTTCGCTTTACCAATAGCTTAATGCATGATTCGGTGCACAGAGTCTCACTGCACCACCATTGTACCTGCTGGTTCCGGTGCGCATAGTCTCACTTCACCACCATTGTACCTGCTGGCTCCGGTGCGCATAGTCTCACTTCACCACTACGTGTTGTTCATCGTGCCAGATCAGCGTAAAATCGAGGTAACGGAGATATATCCCTGACACGGGCTTGGTCAAAAACAACTAGTTTACCTTAGGCTCAAGGTTTTTACTTTATCGATGCCATTGAGAGCAATAATGAACATGCATCATTATATACCATATCACATTCGTTTAAATAAATGCCCATGATTTCCAAATTAAAAGCAAATAATACAACACATTGTGTTGCAAAACAAGAGTTATGATACAAAACAAAGTATATACTAAGGTGGTAATTAGATATAAGAAATGTGCATTTAAGAAGGATGCGCATAAAATATTCTGCAGCTATTCCAATTTTGTGCATACCATTACCTTTACAGTTTATGCGCCCCAAAAACCAACACCTCCCAGGTAGGCCTTCTGGGCGTACGAGAACCGCAATTAGCTTCGATACTTCCCCAGAAAAAAAGATCGTCAGAATTATTATTTTGGTAACCAAAGCTTGGATTTCTATTCAAATACAACTCGTCTCTGGATAGAAGTACATTACCAGACGACATCAATAGAAACTAATCAAATATATTGATAATGCATTCAAGATGTCGAGCACACGTGTCTCAGGCTGAGCTACTCGATCTGAGATAAGGGCAGACACATGGAACTGACACCATCGACCCCGACACTGCTTCCAACGCTCTGGATCACAGGTCAACTCAGTCAGTCACCCGGCCACGGTCCCACTCAGATACCCGGCCACGGACCCACTTAGTTACCTGGCCACAGACACACTCAGATACCCGGCCACGGACCCACTTAGTTACCCGGCCACGGACCCACTCAGTCACCTGGCCACAGACCCACTCAGCAGCCCGGCTACGGACCCACTTAGTTGCCCGACCACGGACCCACTCAGTGACCTGGCCACGGACCCACTGAGTTGCCCGGCCACGGACCCACTTAGTTACCCGGCCACGGACCCACTCAGTCACCTGGCCACAGACCCACTCAGCAGCCCGGCCACGGACCCACTGAGTTGCCCGACCACGGACCCACTCAGTCACCTGGCCACAGACCCACTCAGCAGCCCGGCTACGGACCCACTGAGTTGCCCGACCACGGACCCACTCAGCAGCCCGGCTACGGACCCACTCAGCAGCCCGGCTACGGACCCACTGAGTTGCCCGACCACGGACGCACTCAGCCGATCGAGTCCGGTCATTTCTCCAATTACTCACGTCATTTGTCGTCGCCAGCGAATGAGATCTGCCACACAAAATAACGGCTCAAATAAATGCGCGTCGGAAAAGTCGCCACGTTCGGAGATTTCTCGGAATGGAGACACTGCCGATGAGAATTTATGGTCAAATGACACCAATTCCGCGCTTACGATGGGAGCAGGGCAATAACTGATGCTGGGACGTGCATGAGGTGAGCGATCCATCTGCACTGTCGTCAACGAGAGCTCTCTCGACCACTGAACACGACGCAGGGCCGCCGCACCGGCGTGTTTCCTCGACACCAGTTAGATGATGGCCTACTCTCACATCACGCTCCAACAGCCACGCACGAGGATTTCCCTGACGATGATCGAAAAACAATTTTCGTTCCTTGAATAACAAGGTTGGATAGTGGTACCCCCCTGGCAATGCGCACAAAACAAGCTTCGCTCCTTGGATAACACGGGTGAAGAGTGGTACTTCCCCAACACTGCAATTGTTTTACTTCTCGGACATCATGCAGAGCGGTAACTAGCTAGCACGAAGAGTGATGCATATTCCATTTCAGATAACACCATGACTGGCGCATCATTGACCTCAGAGTAGTCACTGTGTCACCCGCGATACAACCAAGTTATCGTACATGACTCACGGAGAGTAGCCTCTTTTCTGAAATCGCTTGTCTGTTTATAGAGGTGCCACTATACTGGCATATGTAGCATTCCTGTTGTAGGTAGGTAACAGCGTTCGCTGGAATCCTGTGCCTTCATCCAACGTATTGGATAGGATCAGAAAAACAAACATTTAATGTTCGGTGAACGAAAATATGAACTAAAAAGGGTACGAGGAACGTGCTATTCGAGGTAATTCAGAGCAAATGCCACGTGATCGTCAATAATCGACAATGGTTCTGAATCTGATACATTGTTGAAACAAGCAAACTTTTCTGCTTTATGAGCATGTCAGAACAAAATTATACCCACCCATCGAAAGAAGGGAAAGGTTTATACCCCCTAGAGAGGGTAAAGATCCCTCAATATATTGAGTACAACAAGACTACATTGAAGATGAGTTGCATTGTTTGTTCACGTATTTGGTGAACACTGGTTATGGCCATCGCATACTGCAACTTCAGATTATTACCTAAATTATAAACTTGTCGTACCTGGTAAGACAACTCATGGCTCTGATGCCTTCGTCCCACGCAATATCGGAGTTCATAGCTACATGTGATCCTAGGCAGTGCTTGTTGTACGAAATGGTGTTGATGTGAATATGACACACACGGCTCAAAAGCAAGAACTAACTTTCATTACAGTGCTAGGGCACTGGTTCTTACACTTCTCTTTTCCAACATACTGTGTGGCTATATGCCTCCGCAATAGCCATCCCCGAACATCTCTGAGCCACCCCTGAGGCGCCCCTGAACCACCCCTGAGCCCACCCCCTGAGCCACAACTGAGCCACCCTGAGTCGCCCCTGCGCCACCCCTGAGCCGCCCCTGAGCCACCCTTGCGCTATCATCACGGCTGGCAGCGGTTGGGTGCAGGACCTCTGATCGGATCGCCGGCCTGGCGGCTGACTGGACAGCCAGCCCCCCTGACCAGGCGATTAGTGGCGGCGAGATGGTGGGCGCGCCCGCCTGCCAGAAGGCTGACGCCGAGCATCGAAACACATGGCTATCTCAGCATCAACGGGCATCCTGACCGCCGCGGTGTTAATGGGGATAAATGGCCACTGCGGCATCACCACAGATCGCCAGCTACTGGTATTCAGCACCACCAAGGATCCATGGCAGTCCCGGTATCAGCGAGGATCCACGACCATCGTAGAATGAGGGAATCTATGGTCACCGCAGTCAGTATTTTCTTGCACGCATGCCCGTTATTGGGTAGGCAGAAGTGTCGTTCCATACCACCTTCCACATCTCTGCCCATGTCACCGTACGCACGCTACGATTCATGTCACCGTACGTCATCGTACGTTACGTTGGCACGTTACGTTTTCAGTGAGTGAAGGGGAACGTTGGGTTAGCAAACGATGTGATCACAATACACCCTACTTTTTCTTCTTTTAGTGAACATAGTTTGGAGGTTGTCATGCAAATCCCCTGAGACGAGTAAAAGAGCCAGTAATGCTTCAAGGCATTCCAGGACTGACTTCGTTTTAGGTATTCGTGGGACTAACTACGTTGTGAAAAGAACAAGTGGAACGGTGAGCTAATTAACAAGATGATGACAGCACATCTTAACTGCAGTTTATGCAGCGGAAAAGTTGACGAGATGAAATAGAAGGAAGGGCAGTTACTCATGAGTTGAAGTAACTAAAAATGGACCAGACTAGACCGTTCCAATATCACATTATTTAACCTTTGAGTACCTTGATATGCTCCTTATTAAATTGGTTATCTCTGCCATGGAAATATGCCCTGACTCATTTCCAGGGGTAACTTAGTTCATGGTACGTCTTCTATTCCATGCAGTTGTCTGCAAATAACATCGTTCAGTGTTTTAGAGTCAAAGGCAGATACCTGAGTAAAATCGGTAGCTCGTAGCCAAAAATGGCACATGTACATGCTGTGAATGCATGAGCAATGATCCATGGCTACCGCGGTATCAGTGGGTCCACAGTCACCGCCATACCCACAGCATATACATCACGCTATTAGTGGGTACACACAGTCACTGCCATACTCACATCATATACAACACGGTGTCAACGGGTACAGTCACCGCCACTGGCGGATCTAGCCCACCGGTTTGGGGGGGGGGCAACTTTCGGTTTTCGGCGTCAGCCCCCCCCCTCCCTCCCCCAGTGGCGTACCTAGGAATTGCATCAGGGGAGGGGTCGAACAGGTTTGGAGGATGCCCATTCTCTCACTATTTTTGGTTAAAACCACCGGATTTCGACCACTATTTGGCAAAGGGGCACATTTTTAAAATAATAATAAAAATAAAAATAAAATACAAAGTAAAATAATAATTGACAACATAATTTCCTGTGTAGGGGCCCCAGCCTACCTCCACCGTTTCTATGTTACCGGATTCTTGTTCTTGTTTACCAAAACGTTCACGTTCACGTTCAACGTCTTGTACCACGTCAACGTTCGTGCACATGGACGCTGGCGGATCCGATTTTGTCAACTCTTGCTGTAAGCAGAACTTGATCAGCATGGAACCCTCGATGTGTGTCAGAATCTACTATGCTACTATACTGGCTTCCAAACAATTATATATATAAAATCCTTTAAAATTGGAGATTCTTTCACCCAGACGCTATTTTTTAACCTCGGCAAAGGTTACTGCATTTTAATTTAGTTGACTTCTGTTGGTTTCGGGGGTCCAAAAGACACTATGGCCCCCTTTTAAGCGCTTCGGGGGGGGGGGGGCATGGCCGGAATGGCCCTTCCCTGGATCCGCCAGTGCATGAGGGTATGTGTAAAACTTGTCTCGTAGATACCTTGAACTGCAATAATACCCTTAAACTTTCATAGCCCGGTCCTACCACCCGAATCTCCCCTACATGCAAACCCACCAGTTATCTCTTATTCAGGATATAAATACATACCTCCTCTTGCTATTATTCTTGAAAAAATCAGTCAATGTAGCCTGTCTCTTCATCTTAGCAACCCCAACACCTATATGGCTATATGGCCTTGCCCCAACACCAACATACGAAACATGCTGCTCAACTGGGCTCAACTGGTCACTCGCACAAAACATCCTGTTCAAATTCCGCTTTCGAAATCTGGCTCACTGGGTCCGCTTGCCCGTTACTGGCTAAACAAGCTTCATGAACCTATCTGACGAAGGAATAATGAAACTGCTGATTTCGTCATCTCTTGCTGTAAGCAGAACTTCAACAGCATAGAACCCTCGATGTGTCAGAATCTACTATGCTACCATATTGTGCTTCCAAACAATTATAACAAAATACCTTTAAAATTGGAGATTATTTCACCCGGAACGCTATTTTTTAACCTCAGCAAAGGTTACTGCATTTTAATTTAGTTTACTTTTGTTGGTTTGGGGGGGGGCGGCAAAAGACACTATGCCCCCTTTGAAGCGCTTGGGAGGGGGGCATGGCCGGAATGCCCCCCCCCCCCTGGATCCGCCAGTGGTCACCGCCGTACCCACAGTATATACACCGCGGTATCAGTGGGTACACAGTCACTGCCGTACCCACAGTATATGCATCGCGGTGTCAGCGGGTACACAGTCATAGTCATACCCACAGTATATTTGCACCGCTAAATCAGCGGGTACGCAGTCACCGCCGTACCCACAGCATATACACCGCTATATCAGCCAGTACACAGTCACCGCCGTACTCACAAAATATACACCACGGTGTCAGCGGCTACACAGTCATCGCCGTACCCACAGCATATACACCGCTATATCAGCCAGTACACAGTCACCGCCGTACTCACAAAATATACACCACGGTGTCAGCGGCTACACAGTCATCGCCGTACCCACAGCATATACACCGCTATATCAGCCAGTACACAGTCACCGCCGTACTCACAAAATATACACCACGGTGTCAGCGGCTACACAGTCACTGCCGTACCCACAGCATGCACACACAGTTACGCTAGCGCCCACAGGAAGCACAAGACACACACGCCTTGCGTCCGCAAACTACAAACAAGCACCACCATGGCTTCCGACCAGCAACCTTCTGCAGGCGCACTTTCTCAGCTTGCGTTTTCTTCTCACAAGTGTGCGATGCTGGTTCGTTCCCCGTATGTCGGGCTTGCTAGGCCCGTGTCTGCCGCGAGGCTTTGTCGTGCTACGCGGCGCTAACACGGGCCGACACACCTGGCGACAAAGACTCTCCCAGCGGGCAAGTGATTGGCCGCGGCACGCGAGTCTAAAAGCGTCCGTGTCCCGGTGACGCGTCAAACGAGCCGCCAGCGGCGGCGGCGGCTGGTGTATGGGCAGACCTGCCGGTGGCGGCGGCGGGTGCATGGGCGCGGTGTTTGTGCAGGTGGGACGCCACCAAGGACAGCCTGGCATCCACCGTGGGCTGACGCTGAACACCGGCCACGCACCAGTTAGGTTAGGTTAGGTTAGGTTAGGTTAGGTTAGGTTAGGCTGGGTTAGGTTCGGGCTGACGCTGAACACCGGCCACGCACCAGTCGACTGCACGTGCACAAGGCGGTGACCACGTCCTCGACGCAGAGCCAGCGGCTCGGGACCGTCGCACAACACGGATACATGCAAGTGTACGTTGGCCGGCCGCCGTGCTTGCAGCACACATTGCGGAGCGACTTGCAGGGCGGTGTATTTAGCTCATTGACACATGGCCGCTGCGATATCCCAGCCAGTGGAGTTTTCAGCGCTTCTCCCAACTCGAATGCGTTGTGTGAGCTACTCGTGGACACACATTCACATTCCACAGAGCTGCCGGACTCGAAGGTCCAGACAACAATCAGACATTCCAACTCAAAGACATAATATTTACACTTCGGCTTCCAGTAAACTTCAGTTAGACGACCTTGTCCCGTTGCCTAGATACACAGTTCCGAGAGGTAACCCATGTCGCACATGAATCAGCAATACGAGTCGAATTTCCCATGAAGTACGCACCGTGCATATGGGAGCCTGCACTCCATCTAGAACTTAAGTCACATAAGTAGGAACCATATACGAAGATGAAATGATAGCAGGGGAGTGCGTGATATAGGACACCACTGATTTAGCTTAAACTGCTCTGCTGTGATATATCTTCTTGTGCGCCATTTCCTTGCATGTCACAAACCTATTTCATCGCCATGTATTATACCCTTGGTCTTTTCAATTTGTCACGAGCTAAAACGCTCTAGCGAATTTGGAGCAGCTGAGAAACGACCACGTTGTTGCCAAATCTGCCAAATGTGATTTAGATCAGTGGCGTTGAAAGTACCCTGTAAATTAAAACGAGATTGCCAATGGAACATTAGCTTAGCTTACGTCACTGGTAAACAGTTACTAAGCATGCTTTCCCACTAAGCATGCTTTCCCAGCTTTAAACATATTGAAAACGAACCGCAAGTAAGGTAGCATGCTATTTGTCTATACGAGCACTGCGGGAGAGGTGTTCAAAAAATGCTTTGAAAACACGCATTTATCATCCCTACCTATTTCGATGCACGGACATGGACATGGTTTCAATGCTCGATCGCCCTGGATATCGGAAAAACGCAAAAGGCATTCCACGCGGGCTGAATTTTTCTGCTCAATTTCAAAACCAAAAGCACATCCATACAAATCATCCACCCTGGCGAAAACTCAGCAAGCCTTGGGAGAAGATAAGGCAAGCTTGATGGTTTAAGACGTTCCAAGATCATCTTGAAACAGCTTGGCGACATCGGGGTTGCATCGGCGTGCTACCGGCGTTCATTGCCAAGGGACGGACTTGCGCAAGGTCGTGCCAACGGCCGACCCGGCGTCCACGATCTGGGTCACCGGCTGATCCAGCCTCCATGATCTGGGTCACCGACTCATCCGGCGTCTATGATCTGGATCACCGGCTTACCCGTCGTATGTGATATGGGTCACTGGGTTTACCCGGCATTTGTGATCTGGGTCACATTCTCACCCGGCGTCTGTGATCTAGGTCACCGGAGGTCCCGGATCAGAGCCAAAGGCTGCCTCAGTCAGGACGGACCGGCGGCTGGCCTGGACTTGACCAGCAATAGGCGGCAGTGGATGCGAGGGTAGGGGAGGGAATAGTAGGGCAGGGGATGGAAGGGAAGGCAGGGGAGGAAGCGGAGGGGAGGGGAAGGAAGGGGAAGGCAAGATGGCCTGTTCGTACCACTTGTGTACGATCAGCAGGAGGTGGGAGTTGATGCGATGGAGGAGGGGAGGGGAGGGGGGGGGGGGAGGAGAGGAGAGGAGAGAAGAAGGGAGGGGAGGGGAGGACGGTCTGTCCGCACAGCTGATGTACGATCAGCAAGAACCGGCAGTTGATGTGATGGAGGAGAGGAGAGGGGAGGGAAAGGGAGGTGAAGGGAGGGGAGGAGGCGGCCAGTCCGAACCACCGATGCCGTCCTGTGGAGGAGGTCAGCCGCGGCCACTTCTCTCCAGGGCGCACAAGTGGGAGAGGAGAGAGGACGGGGAGCTTCCGTCCCGTGTGGAGAGCGAGCGCTTCTGTGCTGTGGGAGCTGCGGCCGGAGCGAACGCTTCCGGTCTGTCTGGCGGCGGTCTGGCGGCGGTCTGCCGGGCCGCCGCCGCCGCCGCCGCCGCCGCCGCCGCCGCCCAGTCGCGCCGACTGGTCGGCTGAGTCACTCTGCACCCCCTCACCCCATCCCCACCCCACCCGGCGCAGGCGAAACACGCTGCATCGCAGACGACGAGCAACAGCCAACTTACGACCAAGCGTCATATCGGCCGCGCCCCGAGCAAATGTCTTCCGAGTAGGCTTTCTTCTGGAAGTCTGAGTGCTCGTCTGGACATGTCAAGGACATGTCAAGGACGCAGCCGCTGTTGCCGTCTGCTGTCCAGAAGCTTGTCCGACAAGTTCGAGTGCGTAATACAACCAATCACCGTGCAAAGAGCTCCAAAGTCTGACTGTGAGGCCTCTAAAGCTCTCCGAACTTTCCTCTCTCTCAGACGAGCTCAGCAGGCCGTGGCTTTCACGGCTCACCGAAGCTCTGAGCACGCCACAGCACTGTCGTCTTCGAGGACCGCTGAACAAGCCATAACAGTCCGAGGAGCTCATAGCGTCGCCTCCGAGGATCGCTGGGCGAGCCATAACAGTCCCGTCTCCGAGGAACTCATAGCGTCGTCTCTGAGGATCGTTGAGCAAGCCACAACAGTTCCGTCTCTGAGGAGCTCATAGCGTCATCTCGACGATCGCTGAGCAAGCCATAAAAGTCTAGTCTCGAACGAGCACATACAATGTTTGCTCCTGAGGTGCTAAGAGGTGCTAAGAGGCCTGAGGTCCTAAGCGGACCACAGTCATCGGTGTGCCATTGTTGTCCCGTTTGTGTCCCAGGAGAGCGCGACTGGCAACAGTGATGGACGAGCCGCGTCCAACGGCCAGTCATGAAGGTAACTGGGCTACTGAGGAAGCTACACTGGGCAGACGTGCGATGTTTTTCTTTCTGCTGCACATCGACCGCACAATTTGCAGTCTACTCCAGTTCGTCGAGGTCAAGGACGACCACGTAGCTTCTTGGCCACATGACCTGCTGGACCACTGTAATCATTCCGAATCGACACTTCTATCAAACGTAGTTACACAAATATATTTTGATTGCAGGTTCGGAAGCCAAGTGTATTTTCTCTGACTATGGGTTGGTTATTTTGGTATTCGAGCGCGTGAACTGCGCGGTATTATGGTGCTCACAGCTGTCATAAGTACAAAGGGCGACTGCACAAAGTAAACTGGACTGCGATTACACTTCATAGGACATTGCGCTAAGACGTTCCAGGTATGAACACTGGCGGATCTAGGTGGTGCCATGGGGTCATGTCCTTCCTCAAAGGCCGTTTTTCCAGAGCTTTTGCGCTAAAATTGCTTGTTCTCGAAATTTAAAAACATTACATGATAAAAATGTTGTCTTGAACGGACCCACCGAATGTCTGATGTACTGAAGAGCGTTTCAAAATCGGAGAAAGAAATGTGAAATTGTCCCTGCGACAAACCGGTCGGAAATCAGTATTCTAGACCACCACTGGATATGAGTCATTGTATGGTAACAGAAAACCTAACATCGGTGAGGAAGCGAAAGAGTTGTTCCCACTCACTTGCGTTCCCAATCACTTGCGAGCCGTTGAAGAAAACTGCACGGCGAGAGAGAGCCTTCTCAGGCCCAAAATGCCCCCTTTGCTCTGTGACCAACCCAGAGCAGAATAGTATCATGGATCGTATCTGGTGCGCGGTACGCGAGACATTCGCGCACCTTCTGACCGATCGGCAGGTAGCTATGGAGGGCATAAGCATGACCAACGTTTGGTGAGGCACCACGTGACCTCGTGGCTCGTCTTGTCTGTTCTTCACCAAGCATGAATGTCACGGGTCGAGACCGGGTTTGATTTTACCCGCATTTGGTCAGTAATGGAGTCACCGTAGTTCACCCGACGAAATGTTTGGTGAAGGTCGACTCGCTTGGTGAAAACAAAGTGTTTCTTTTTGTTCTAGCGTGCATTAGAATACCACGAACGGTGAAGTACTGCACACTTTCGTGCTGGGCAACTTGACATGGCGTAGACTTAACACTACAAACATTTCAAACAGAGGAGGAAGCCTCTCCAAATTTCATGGAAGGTCCATATCAGGTAAAGGGCCTAGGACAAAGGTGTCGTCGGTGGAATACAGAAATGGAACTCTCCCTCAATTTGGAATACTCCTCGTATTTTGCAACTATTTTTCGAGGCCTCCATATAAAAAAGTAAAAATTCCGAAAGGATACCTGAAAATCGAAATTATGAGCTTAGTGGGATCTTATTTTGGTATGTACTACGCTCCAAAATAGTGCTTCGTAGCAACGGCGTAGGCAAACCAGGGGGAGGGGAGGAGTCCAGACCAGGAGCGCCGTCGGCGCGGGAAAGGAGCTGCAATGACTAAACATTTATGTTTTTAGTGACCACACACACAACTATGGACAGTGTGCAAGGTGCTCAGAGATGCCTTAGGTTTTTAAGCAGCAAAACTAACCCAGCCACGCTTTTTAAGCAGATGACTGATTAATCCTATCTCACACATGCCCAGATGCATACGAGAGTGCTGGCAATTACAACAGCCCCGGAATCTGGGTTAGGACTGGGAAGAGAAAAAAACGTATGTTAGTGCCTCTTCCTTCATAAATTCACACATCTTAGCATGACAGATAAACCATAGATACACAATTACCTTTGTCAAAGCTCGATCAAGTACGCTTAAAACTTTCTGCATGTCCGGCATAGATGCTACGTGATGTTACACATATTTCTTCAGGGTTGCCTTGAGGACAAAAATGAATCAAATCCCTTGGAATTGGCATCATCAGTGACGTGACGAGACCAGAATAACATATTCTGCGACGCTTCAACAGTACCCTTCATTTCAGTTTTATAACAGTCCACAAATCACTGTGACGTGGTTGCGCGGTTCAATTTAAGTGACTCGGCTAATACGTAGTTTCTTTTATTACCCTTCTTTGGTAGCACTTTGTACAAAAGGCACCAGCGAATGGGTGGCAGGAAAGGCACCAGCGAATGGGTGGCAGGAAAGCATGTGTCGCCCACCAACACCAGCAGTACAATTATTCCTATATTCATCGTGCTTCGTGCCTATCGCAACTTTGCATGCCGTGAAAATGAACTTGAAGCATTTAATTCGGTGCTGTTTCAGTGGTTAATATCGAGGATGTGGATGATTAAACCACTGTCCCAATCCATGAACTCCATTAACTCCATTAAATCCATTACGCGCAACGACAAACATTAAAGTAACAGAAAAACGCAGTCTCACAATGCTTGCACCGAGCCTTGATAAACACATTTCAGACTACCAAATTGGATTACCAACGGGAGTAGCAGTACACAGATGTGCTCATAAATATATGACATAAAAAATAGATTAAATTGCTATAGTCACGCTTGAATTGATGAATTATGAATTAAATTCAATTGAATTGATCGTAAGTTGAAAATCCTTCCAAACTGGCTTTCTATATATGGTCAAAATTTAACCCTCATGAAAAGCCACACACCTGAGATGTGTGCATGAGCCTAAATATATACACACAGCTTACACATGCAAACAGGTCACGTTTGAAGCATGTACTTGCCATACATGTTCTAGCTGATTTAGTCACGGACTAAAAACGAGAGAATGGGTGTAGGTCAGGAAGAGCATGACATATTTGACGGTGAGCTGCACTGACCTGGGACCAGGAGCCCTGGTACCACTTGGGGCAGGCCACGAAGTTGCACGGCTCCTTGGCGACCGGCGGGTCTTCCTGACAGCGGGTCCGAGACACCTGAGAACAACACCATGCGGTACAGGGAACAGAAACTCAGGCCGATTAAGCTCCGCCAACACCAATCCCGCCCAAAGCCAACCTGACAGTGGCGCAGAATACGAAGCCAGCTTCAGTGAGAATTCACGCGCATATTGTTGGGAAATGGAAAACACGTCTATTCCTGGTACTTCAGCGGTTGTAAATAAGACGACGACCAAACACGTTCCGTACCAGGAAGTTGCTACAACATCCAGAATAACAGGAAATTCGATTCTGGTCCAGCTAATGGAAACGTGGGCTTGGAGGCGAGTCGTCCACATACATTTCTCTCTTCTGATGGCAGCATATTCATAGTCTGAGAGTGCCAGAAGCAGTTGGGTGAGACATTAATGATTCAATGCGGTTCCGAAAGCATAAACACACCGCAAAATGCTGATGAAAAAGGGACAGAGGTGCATGACCAGTGACATTCTTTTCCCGATGAACTGATGCATGGAACCTGCAGTGTGTTCTGCAGTATTTGGATTCACATTTGCAGGAAGCAATAACAACTTGCCTACTATTTGCGGGTGCCTATTACGACTAAGTGAGCCCACTGATGATCTGTGTGTGTTTTTGCTTGTTTGTATTTGTACGAGCATGCGAATAGTTCGAAGAATGCCTTAGCTCGAAGAATGAAAAGTCAGCGTAGTCATGACTTAGTTGGATGAATCGGACAATATACGCTTCCTATTTGTATTCGGGTGCTCTTCGGTACCTCTTTTACACTCCACACGGACCTCTTTCGGTCATCTAATTCCTTGGCGAGTCTCACGCTGTCATTCTGCCGACTTGACCGGACCGCCATTTTGCCAGCCAGCTGTCAGAGCAGTGCCGTCACTTGCAGCGCCATTCCATCCGTGGTTGTCGTTCCATTCCGTGGTCGTCAGCGCCGTCCAAGCAGTGTATGAAGGCACGCCGTTTAAACCAGACGACAGCCGCACGCTTTCGATGACAGTCAACGGAACGTTCGGGTGTCACGTGATTGCGAGGGATCGTTGGCCCGACGACGGCGCCTCGAGAGGCAAGGCCAGGGTTAGGTCATAAGAGCTACGTTCATAAGATCTACGTGCACAAGATCTACGTTCATAAGATCTAAGGTCAAAGGGAGTGATGTTCAAATTATTCAAAGTGTCACGAATCAGAGCACAGTCGCAAGCACTAAACTCAGAGCATGATGTTCTTTCATCAAGAAGAACAAACTGGTATCTAGAAACGTTCCTCGAGGTCAGGGTTACTGGCCCGAAGCCAAGTAAATTTCTGCATATATTTACAGTAATGTAGAATGTTGTTCCTCGCCAAATGACACCTGAATTCGGTTTCAGCGCTAAGTTGTGCGAAATGGGATCGCTGACCTGATTTGACCTTTGTTTGGAATTCCTTCCCAAGCAGTGCACACATAAGCGAAAGCTGAAGTGATCGGCATATCAAGTTGTGCATTGTCCCAGCATGACCTGGGGTCAAGTCACGAGGTGAAAAGCTGGATGGTTTTCAAATATATTTTAGTATCATATTAGGTCTTCTTGGAACACAATTTTATACTTCAAAAGTGATGATCCTGACATATTCAAGCTTCAGCTCACTTGACCTGACCAAATGGTACGACCTAACCTGACCTTATATTTTTCGGATGTCAATCAGATAGAAATAGATTGCTGGAATGTTTCTTTGGAAGGACCCGAGACTTATCTATTCATAGTTTCCATGTCATTCTCCAAGGTAAAGATCATGGCACTGAATTGACCTATTATGACCTTTAACGACCTTTGCATAGTCAAAAATATAGAAATAAGATGTGATTTGAGCAATAGGCTACATTGGCTTGACAATGGCATTTCCATGTGTCTCCAGCATGCATAGGTCAGATAATGACACCAATGGTACCTGGATGTAGGTCATCATCGTTCGTCCGAAAATTTGCAGATTTCAATTGCAAATGGCGCATGGCTTGGAATAATTTCTCACTCCTAACTCCCAATATTGTTGGAAGTCTTACACTCCGCTATTTTTCCATCATCTTTCTAATTTTTGATTTTCCTTGCTTTTCCACTCCCAACTTTTCTTAGCTTTACACTCTGACATGCAAGCTAACATGTTTGAGGGGTCTCCTCTCGCTCGTATAATTTCCACCAATTCCACAAATCACAAATTGACAATTTCAACTCAGAAATAGCCTTCCCCACGGTTGTAGAAATGCTTTCTTACCTCAATCATGCCCAGCCAGACCTGTAGACTTTTGGCCAATCTCTCTTGCAGTCTGGGAATGCTGATATGGAACAAAACTTAGAATGCGCCACATGTGAAGATAGCTTCCAACTATTTGTATCCAAATACAATTATTTCAAGCTGTAAATTAGCACGCTTCTGTGATATATCACACTTAGTTAGAGAGCATAGGCGCGTTTAGACGTCCTCAGTGCGCATCTTTCGTATAAATACACCAGCCGAGTGGTATGACGAGCTTCCACCAATAGAGATACCCGTTACAGTCACTGGCTGTCTGTGATTGGTTGAAAATTTTTGACCATCACTACCAAAAAAGTAAATAGTTCTCTGTCGTACCAATTGCTTCCTCTCAGTTCCGGCCGGCGACCAGGACCGAGATTCTGGCAGGAAAGCTACCAAAAAAGCTGGCAGCATAGGCGGATGTGGTAATAAGTGTAGGTAATTTCGGATAGAATGAGTGTTTCGAGCAGCTTAATGGGACAATATTTTCAAATTTTAGTTCTCTGAGATACTTCAATCTGCAAAATGGAATCTGTATCAATTTAGACGCACAATTCAATGAACTCAGTACCCCTGTATATATGATACTAGCATCGCCTCATCCCGGTTTGGAACCGTAACGAACCAAGATTTGTATTGTAAACCGCCTAAATGGGACTATCTATGGGACAAGATACGCACCTTATTAGGCACTGGAGATTGTTAGCGGGAACCTGGCCATCATCACAAGGCTCCGGTATGGGTTGATGAGTCACACAGATGAATGAGTCCCTCGTGAACGAATATACGGATCCCGTGTGCTGGAGAATGAAACACGGCCACCTGATCACGTTTACTGGTAGGAGCTAAACATGATAAGATATTCCCTCACTGAAGGGACACCAGATGGTTATGGCATCCTTCGCTATTGCCTGAGTCATCAGAGACAGTCAGAAGTCGATACAAGGGACTATAAATATACGTTTAATATTGGAGGACATCTTGAACCCGGTGCAAGGATTCAAATACAATTAGGAATATCGGAGGCAGTTGTGAGAACTTCTGATATTTATATTCTGAGATTAATGAGATTCAGCATGAGATCCAAAACGTTGCACCAGGTTTTGCTTCTCGACACGTGTCATGTCATGTCAAGTGTCATGTCCTTGCTGCTGTCCCCGGCATGTGGTACAATGGAATTTCGCCATGTTCCCAGGAGAAACTGAAGTGGAATGATCAATTCACCGTTTAGGGAATCGGAGCACTGATTGATGACTTCCGAGAGACCTTGCGCCACTAACGACACGGAAGTCAAGCCTCGACGCGCCAGGCAGCCCACTCAGCGCCGTATGTAAGAGCACGTAACGGCAGAGGGCTGCAACCACAATCCGACGCTCCATCCGGCCGTCCAGCACGAGTGTCCTTCAATTACGGCGGCATCGTGAGAGTCGAGCCGGTCGGCAGGCCCTGTGGAATGCAGAGCGCCGAGAGGATGGTGGGGTGGTGACAGACGTGGTGTGGAGGGAGCAGGGACGATGGTTGGCGACGTGGTGTGGAGGGGCAGCGAGGATGGTTGGCGACGTGGTGTGGAGGGGGCAGAGAGGATGGTTGGCGACGTGGTGTGGAGGGGGCAGGGAGGATGGTTGGCGACGTGGTGTGGAGGGGCAGGGAGGATGGTTGGCGACGTGGTGTGGAGGGTGCAGGGACGATGGTTGGCGACGTGGTGTGGAGGGGGCATGGACGATGGTTGGCGACGTGGTGTGGAGGGGGCAGGGAGGATGGTTGGCGACGTGGTGTGGAGGGGGCAGGGAGGATGGTTGGCGACGTGGTGTGGAGGGGGCAGGGAGGATGGTTGGCGACGTGGTGTGGAGGGGGCAGCGAGGATGGTTGGCGACGTGATGTGGAGGGGCAGGGACGATGGTTGGCGACGTGGTGTGGAGGGGCAGGGAGGATGGTTGGCGACGTGGTGTGGAGGGGGCAGGGACGATGGTTGGCGACGTGGTGTGGAGGGGGCATGGACGATGGTTGGCGACGTGGTGTGGAGGGGGCAGGGAGGATGGTTGGCGATGCAGTGTGGAGGGGCAGAAGGATGGTTGGTGTGTGGTACGGCGGGGACAAGGAGGATGGTTAGCTAATCGCATGGGCCTGAACATTGCTCTTTGCCCCTGTCATCCTATGGGCCTGAACATTGTTCTTCAGTTGAAGAGGCTGATAAGCGGCGCCATTGCCCCTGTAATCCTATGGGCTTGAACATTGTTCTTCAGTTGAGGAGACTGATAAGTGGCGCCATTGCAAACATTTTACTTGAAACTGTCCGTCGTTCAGCCACACAGCAGCTCGACAATATACAGGGCAGACAAATTGAATGGCCTCGCCAGCGGCAGCGGCTTGCTGGCCGGTGGTGAGCGGTTTGGGTGTGGGTGTGGGTGTGGGTGTGGGTGTGTGGGTGTGTGGGTGTGGGTGTGGGTGTGGGTGTGGGTGTGGGTGGGGTGGGGCAGTGTGGGGGTGGGGCTGTGTGGGTGTGTGGGTGTGGGGGTGGGGCAGTGTGGGGGTGGGGCAGTGTGGGGGAGGGGCAGTGTGGGGGTGGGGCACTTCCGTCCGACATAGCGGAATCGGCAGCACTGCACGCGCCGGACAGCTGCGCGGGACAGCTGCGCGGGAACAAGACACGCAGAACGAGCCCGTCTGTGCGGTGCGGGAGGACGCCTGAAGTGACTCACCGTAGCGCTGCGCCACTCATACGATGAGAACAGAAACGCATGGAGCAAAACATCAGTTTGAGATTTTGCGAACTGGATATTCACATCGTGTCCCCAATTTCCTTGCAGCAAGTCCTCGTGTATCTAATTATTAAGGCTGTTAAAAAGACACCTGGGGCAGGGCGATGGCGGATGTATTTTAGCCCAAATTTATTTTCTAGCACCAACATGTGATCTTCCTTCCATGTATCGTTAATTCCAGTGCACACCATGAGCAGGTGAAATTGCTAGACGGCAACACTCTGGAAGGAGAAGGGTTGCAGATTACCACAGGGTATGCACTCAGAACATGTTCCTACAGGCCCCATGCTTTGGTGATGGGGAATAGCTGAACATTCCTACCATACAGTGGACTTACTTGAATAAGTGTGTTGTTGGCCATTTCTGTACACCAGACTTTGCGTAGTTTGTATCCGCCGTCACAGGATGCGCTGCATTCTCCCCACTCGTCAACCGTCCAGCTGAAAACCGCAGTCAAATCAGAACTTATCGGTCATCCAGGCGAACACCACTCCCAAATCGAAACTCATAGACCATCCTGCTGGAAATCATCTCCCAATCGTTCAGCTGAAGATTATCTTCCAATTAGAACTCGTCGGCCGTTCAGCCGAAAATCACCGTCCAATCAGAACTTATCGGCCGTTCAGCTGAACAAAAAAAACAACAACTTCAGGTGGGAGCGAACTCTGACCACAGCATACTCACTGCAGCTTCAATCAATTCAACACAGTCTGCAATATACTGAGTGGCAAAATATTTCAGGAATCACGGTTCCCATTCAGCAAATCTTGAACACACCGATCCCGCAGGGAAGCAATGGTCCAATGAAGGCTTCAGGAGATCACGGTCCCAACTCAGCAAACCATGAACATACCGATCTCGCAGGGAAGCAATGGTCCGAGAGATATTTGAGGGATCACGGTCCCATCTCAGCAAACACTGAACACACCGATCCCACAGGGAAGCAATAGTCCGACGGAGATTTCAGGAGATTATGGTCCCTACCCGGCAAACCTGAGATAATGCACACTGATCCCTCCTTCCTCCTCCTTTGGCTTTTTATTGTTTCTTGCATCATCCAAACTGTGAGGCGGCAACTTATCGTTTCCAGTATTTTCGGTGTTGGCACATAATTCTAAGTGTTGTTGCTACCATCCACAGTGACAATTTTAATATATAATTGCTCCCAAGAAAGAATACAATTGTTAACCGCAAAATATTCACTTGCATTGACTCGACTTGATGTAGCTTCTACTGGTAACGAAATGGATGAAAATAGCAAAAAAGTAGATCACTTGGAATCCCATACGACGACGTTAAAACCATACCACATTTTCAAGGTAGCTGACACTGAATCTGGAAGTCTCCAGTGTCTATTGGCAGCCTCCAGTGTCCATTGGCAGTCTCCTGTGTCCATTGGCAGCCTCCAGTGCCCTCTAGCAGCCCCAGTGTCTTCTAGCAGTCTCCAGTGTCCTCTAGCAGCCTCCAGTGTCCTCTAGCAGCTCCCAGTGTCAATTGGCAGCCCTTCCAGTGTCCTCTAACAGCTCCCAGTGTCCTCTAGCAGCTCCCAGCGTCCTCTAGCAGCCTCCAGTGTCCTCTAGCAGCCCACAGTGTCCATTGGCAGCCCCCAGTGTCCTCTAACAGCCTCCAGTGTCCATTGGCATTGCTGGACGTCTCCTCAGCGCTAAAATATCCCACAGCCAACGAAGAAAGCACAAACAATCGATGATATGCGAACGCCATTCTCCCCCAGCATACATATGCACATCTAGATAACACAATTAAAGTCACCAGAAATACCATTTCATCAAGCTTCCATAAGTGAAGCCCATTTGTCTGGAAGTGCTCCGATTTTCTCTCAAAGTAGACTCTCACAGTCGACCTCCGGTTCACCGGTTCCGCTCGCCTGCTCACCTAGACTCGCACAGCTGACCTTCGGCTCACCGGTTCCGCTCGCCTGCCCACCACGCCAGGAGGTGGTGATCTCGGGATTAGTGGTACGTCCACCTACTTAGGCACCGGAGGAGGGGGAAGCTTGAGTGAGGCGCGCTTCCCGTTCAGTTTACTTTCCCCGGCGTTCCACATTTTCCTTCAAGGTGTCATCATTTATATTTACATCGGCTTCGGCATCAATGAACAACAGCAAATCGTACCAATGAACGTGATTACTCGTTGCGACGTACCGCCAGTTTTTGCTACGTGCGATGATACTCATGAAAACGAAACTGCGGTAATCTCACCGCGATACTGACACCGATGTACATTCAGCTGCCGCCAGTCTGATGGCTCTGTCGTGCCGGACTGTTGGCGTTCAGAACAAATGGGAGACGATGACGCCATCCACACGGCCGCTAACTGGACTATCTGTTATCGTCGTGCTGTCCTGAAGGACGCTGGGCCAGGGATCTGAGCTGGGCAAGGAGCTCAGCCATAGCCAGCTCAGCAACGCTCCGACACCGAGATGGCATTGCAGTTCAGGGGCGCATCGACTGCATAGGTCATAAAGCACCCGAGATGGTCCGTCTGGCAGGCAGCTTAGAGGCCACCCATCAGCTTCATTCCACAGGAATTAATTCGCCAGACATCGAAATAAAATAGTTGACGTCCAGTGTACCAAACGGTATTCTACTAGTGAATAGAACATCATTAGCTTGAATACGCCTTCGCTTTAAATAAGTGTGGTACATTGGTGAATGATAGACAGCTCAAACTAGCGTATGATGGCCTTTACAGAGGAGCAACAAGTTTAATGGGTTTTAGACACTCCTGGGTTTTCGCCACGATGGCCACGATGACAGTAAGGTAAAGTTGATTGTTGTATGAGGTCGGCGTGGGTATTTAGCTGTGATATTCCATCGTAACTTTGTTAGAAAGGTGCTACCCAATTTTGTACCCACGGACCAAATTGTTGGTACGGTTAACACACGAAAATCCAAGATACTCATAATCCGGAATGCTATTTGTATATATTAAAGTGTCGATAAACATTGCTTGACGTATTTTGCGCCGAGTGTCCAAAGAATCCTATCTCAAATTCTTCCTCAGCTGTTCCGATTAAGTTCTAAAGTGCTTACCGTCGATATTCAGCCTGGCAGTCCTGATCTGAAATCGTCCTGGTCTGAGCCTGTCAAGTGTCGTGATTAGTCCGTCAGGAATAGCATCGCAGTAGTCAAAGTAAGGCCGAACGATAGTCGTGTAAACTTGTTTGATTAATGATTCTTAACAAATATGGGGCAATAGGATAGAGGGAGTTCAAAACCTTGTTGACTTTTGATAGAATTTCGTTGATATATTCATGGAAGCGTAGGTCCTTCGAGAACATAATGCTTAAATGTGTATGCTTCTCGACGACTTGTATTTCCTTTTCCACAAAAGTCAACTTTGTCCACGTTATCGATATCTTGTGCGAATATGTTTGCTGCTATTGTTTCTTATACGTCAAATGCAATCACCCATTCTCGCCCTTATTTGTTAATTTCGTCCAAGACGCATTGTAGGGATCGTTGTGTCATACGGACGGTATCAGTTTTGTGTGATGCGTGTAGAAAAGTGCCATTTGTTGTGTAAGAGAGCTGGTTCGATTTATTTTGGAATAGAAAATCCGCTTGTGAGAACATGTGTTGCTGTTTTAAATGCCTTGTCAACTTGGTTGTTTTATTTCTGTGGTATCGTGATCAGTACCAATCTTGTTCGGCTTGAAATGTCTTAACATTTACGCACTAGTCTTTATATATTCGCTATCACCCAAGGTTTCACATTTTGTTCGGTACACACTGTTGTTGTGAGGATAGTTAGTTTCGCCGGGTGAATAAGTGTATAAATGAATTGCCGAGTGACAAAATTTATGCAGTTTCCAATGTCTTCCCAGTTAGTTTTAACCAAAATTTCTTGCTTGCCTCTTGGTGTCTGTCTGGTGTCTGTCCTTCTATCGTCCTAAATTGTTTGTACGTTGTTTGAACCTGGTCAAATGTGGCATCTAGAGGTACGAGAAGAGGAAGGTGACCTATGTTCGAGAAAGATGGTAAGATGTCACCATGTTTCAATAAAGCAAGATTATGAAAATAAAACAACAAAAGGCCATTTACATTTTCAACATCCAGGATATTCTTGTTGCTTCCGCATAATTTGGTTTAGGTTGAACGATGCTGCTGCATTCTTTAAATCGACATGGCATGCTCATATCCAATTATGCTTTTATCAGTAGTGTTTCGGGTATTCATTTTCCGCATTAAAGTCCCAGAATATTACTATACACAGGGATGTGTGAATGGGCGGAAAATTTTATATATATATATATATATATATTTGTTGGATCAACTCACTATTGTACCTTCCGGTGTTTATCACGACTGAAGACGGAGTTTTTCTTCGCGTTGTAACTGAATCTTTAGAATATGTTAAAAACCTCACATAAAGAACAATGTGGAGCAAACATTCAAATCACAAGGCATCTGACTAAGAATGCTCGTAAATAATCAGACAAAGTGATGGCTGGGAAACTGAAAGCTGCTCCATGTGATAAATTATGCATCAGCCAAGAGTTCGGCGAGAGCGTGCCCATATCCACCACTAAGCTTGAAAGTAAGGGCCGGCGATTATGGAAGGCAGAGTAGATTTAAGCTGCCTACATCGACATCCTTAGAACAAACCAAACAAAGTGACGAAACTCCTGACCACTTCGCACTTTTCTTTGACTCTGACCCGACCATCTCCTCATAAAAATAGCCTGTTTTGAACCTCGGATGTCTAAAACCACCTGACGGCAAACAACAACGATTCGCTTCCAACATTTTCCCTGTGGAATAATATCGTACGCAAAATCAGTGGGACAATGCGAAACATCTCCCGATAGAAAGAGCTGCCTCATCACAGCTACAAAACTCGGCTTCGCTCCTCAATGCGCTGTTCGATATGCTATGTTCAGGTGGCTCGAGATTGTGATATGCGGTGGATTTCGGACACCTCCATCTGTGGAGTTTCTTTGTTCATGCCTGACCAATATGCATGGGCTGTTGGTGAAGTTCGCTCGACCTAGAAAGACACGGCCCAAAGGATGAGTGTTTCCCTATCTGAATTTAGATGGAGATAAAGAATTTGAACAGCTACACATCTTGAGGAAGTTACACGATTTAAAATAGGGCTGAGGTCGCAAATGCGGAAAGCGTTCCACGCCGGCCGGGCAGGAAGTATTGTGCAATCATCTAATGGACGTCGCAAATGATGTCTTTCCGTTGGCCGTTCGCAGCCGACCTGACGATCGAGTGCCCACATGACGTCATATATTTTTGTCGACCACGATTTTCTACGGCGTAATTTATCATAGGTGAAGAAAGCGCCACTGCTGTTTTACACGAAGCGCATACCGGACAAAAACATCGGGTATAGATCTTACAATGGATTCGGTTATTGCAAGCCGTGGGCCAGGGACATAACTAAGGATGCGTAGTGGCAAATCGATGCCTTCAAGATCGGAATTCCAAGTTCGATGAGGGAGACAATACAATGACGCAAATTCAACATCCTTGCTTACGTTCACCTGGGAACGACCTACAACACAGCATTGCTATTTTCGGGTGAATTCGCTCAATGTAAGCCGTGGGTCAGAGGCAGAACGAAAGAGCATAGTGGGGAACACCATGCACCATTAATAACATCATGGTTAAAACGATTTTCGGGGAGCTTTCCCGCCGTCGATTACTTGCTTCACTGAACTGTAACTTCTGATGCTCCCTGACAAACCAGGGGCAGAACGGGGTCCATAAAACCGAACAAACGGTGCATGATGGTTGGCGACGGGTGAGCGAATTTCGCTGTGAGCTAGCACATTCCTGACAGGACAGCAATGCTTAAATCTACTCACATTAAATTATACTCTGTTGCAAGTTGCATTCGAAACAAGTGCTTCAGTTCGCGAGACAGAGAGAGAGAGAGAGAGAGAGAGAGAGAGAGAGAGAGAGAGAGAGAGAGAGAGAGAGAGAGAGAGAGAGAGAGAGAGAGAGAGAGAGAGAGAGAGAGAGAGAGAGAGAGAGAGAGAGAGAGAGACAGAGAGAGAGAGAGAGAGAGAGAGAGAGAGAGACAGAGAGAGAGAGAGAGAGAGAGAGAGAGAGAGAGAGAGAGAGAGAGAGAGAGAGACAGAGAGAGAGAGAGAGAGAGAGAGAGAGAGAGAGAGAGAGACAGAGAGAGAGAGACAGAGAGAGAGAGAGAGAGAGAGAGAGACAGAGAGAGAGAGAGACAGAGAGAGAGAGAGACAGAGAGAGAGAGAGAGACAGAGAGAGAGAGAGAGAGAGAGAGACAGAGAGAGACAGAGAGAGAGATAGAGAGACAGAGAGAGAGACAGAGAGAGAGAGAGAGAGAGAGAGAGAGAGAGAGAGAGAGAGAGAGAGAGAGAGAGAGAGAGAGAGAGAGAGAGAGAGAGAGAGAGAGAGAGAGAGAGAGAGAGAGAGAGAGAGAGAGAGAGAGAGAGAGAGAGAGAGAGAGAGAGAGAGACAGCATAGTTGTTTTATAGCAAATGAGGTAAAGAGGACAGAGCAGGATTTCCTCCGATCTGCTTGTAAGTCAAAAGCAAGTGATATATTAGGTTAACGAAGAGACAATGACCTGCAGAAATGAATATGCATGGTGCATACTTGAGGCGTTGTTTAGGCCCAAAGTTTTTTTTTGTAAGGACGCTGCTGTTACATATCAGCATACGAGCAAGCAATGTTCACGTCCTGCACCCTTGAAAGCTTCTCCAGTTCCAGGCAACATTTTGTGAGGCCATTCTCTTACTAACGACACACTGGGTGTACTGGGATGCACCGATAATATATTGGATATTAATACTAGATAAAGATGTACTGGAATATACGCCAAATGCCCATACGTGAGTGCTGCGAAACTTCTCAGAATATTTCTGGAACATATTTAACTAGAACCGCCCCCACCTCCTCAGTAGCATGAACCCCTTTATACGCCTATACATAGCTCTAAGCATGACGCAGGAAACTACAGCAAGATTCCCAGATGTCGCTTTGCTATATTTATGCAGCAGATAACATGACGTGGGCGGAGTCCATCATCGACTCCGCCGAATGGACGGACCGCTGCGGATTCTCCGGCGTCTGGGTGGCTTCAAAAGCACGCAGCTTGGTGGATAGACTGTACCGCAGCATACTGCTGTGCGCCGGCACAGTGTGAAGAGACTGCTTCAGGCGGCTGCTCGGCGAACTAATGTCTGATGCCCAACACAATGAGCGGAAGACGGGCCATGACAGAATTCAAACTCAAGAAGGGATTTTTTTTTAGGTTAGGGCGCTTACATCGTCATGTAGCCCAACCAGAAGGGGGGTCAAGTAGGTACATATTTGTGAGCCCATTGCAAACGGACATAAAATTAGCCGGAAGAAGACGAGGGAAGTGACAGGAGCCAACGTTCGCTGCTGGGAAGAGATGGGAAAAGAGGTGGAGTTGATTGACACCTGGCTGTGACAAAACGTGGGAAGCACTACTTTCAGAAGAATACACGTAGTTTATGGGCGGAGGAGAGAATCACTGACATATAAATGATTAAAAGTGTTAAAAGTCCTGAATATTTATACATCAATTGTCAAATATTCGGCTATTTACATTGATGTCATGGCCCATCACATACGGGCATAGGATTCACTTGCTTATGCTTGAGTCCAGCCTCTGCTTTGTGTGCTCGGTCAGTGCCTTCTTTCCCTGGGTGTTCATCCCAAGTGTCCAGGCGTCAATTAAACAGAGCGACATCTAGGAAGTCAATCCCCTGGCCCGCCAAAACCTCAAATATTGTATCGACAGAGCCTGCATATGCTTACAATAGCCCTTCAGCCGGACTGTAGCCCGTTACTGGCAGCGTGGGGGTGTCAGGACTATCAAACGACAGCTCAGTGTCCGACCAAGGTCTCGCCCGCAGTGGTGCAGCCGACTTTTGGTGTACGCTAGCAGCACAGTAGAACACAATTCAACATAGTCGGATTCCTCATTGCAGTCAGCAATGGAAATTTGGTAGATGTGATGACGCTTGGAATACACTGGTGAGCAGCATTTTATACAACACACAGGAAAACATCCCATGGTAAGTGGGATGGTAAGTAAGATCCAAGCAGAATCAGCTTGGAGACAATCAGGAAAGACACGCCTTAGTACTTGCATGCATACCGTGGTTGTACACGTACATTACAATCAATCTATAGTGGAACTGTGACAGGCGGAGGTAGGATAGGTGGAGGTAGGATAGGTGGAGGTAGGATAGGTGGAGGTGGGATAGGTGGAGGTATGATAGATGGAGATAGTATAGGTGGAGATGGGATAGGTGGAGGTATGATATGTGGAGGCGGGATAGGTGGAGGTAGCACAGGTGGAGGCATGATATGTGAAGGCAGGATAGGTGGAGGCAGGATAGGTGGAGGCAGGATAGCTGGAAGTAAGATAGGTGGAGGTAGGCTAGGTGGAGGTAGGTAGGTGGAGGTAGGATATGTGGAGGTAGGCTAGGTGAAGGTAGGCTAGGTGGAGATAGGATAGGTGGAGGTAGAATAGGTTGGTTGGTTGGTTATTGGTTTTACGACACGTCGACCGTTGAGTCATATAGCGTCGCCAATCTCTCACGACGATTGGTCGCAGACGAAGAGTAGCGACAGGTGAGATTCGAACCCACAACCTTTCGATTGCGAGACGAGCATCTTACCCCTAGACCACTCGTCCCCAGGTGGAATAGGTGGCGGTAGTATAGGTGGAGGTGGGATAGGTGAAGGTATGCTTGATGGAGATGGGATAGGCAGAGGTAGGATTGGTGGAGGTATGCTATGTGGAGGTAGGATAGGTGAAGGTAGGATATGTGGAGGCAGGATGGCTGGAAGCAAGATGGGTGGATGTGGGATAGGTGGAGGTGGGATAGGTGGAGGCAGGATAAGTGGACGTAGGCTAGGTGGAGGTTGGTAAGTGGAGGTAGGATAGTTGGAGGTAGGTAGGTGGAGGTAGGATAGATGGAGGTAAGATAGGTCGAGGTAGGATAGATGGATGCTCATCTGTGCTCTACTGTCATTAGTTCAATTCCAATGGAACCTCTGCTGAACGATCTGCATGCCGTCGAGTCAACGCAGCAGCGCTCACGGCGTCGAGTCCGCTCCGCAGCGCTCATGCTTACAGCGGAGCCAATCCAGATTTCTTGGAACGTGACGATCTCGGAATTGTTCCAGCTACATCGAGGCGACGACGTGCCCCCGTGCGCTGCCACTAGATTCAAGGCTGGGTTCAAGATCAGATTATGTCAATGAAAGTAATGTCACAGACGCTGACTGGTTAGCCTTAAATCCGCTACAGGATCAACAGTTCCTGGTTGGTGCAAATGCTTCAGTAGGAGTCAACCGGGCAGAAGGTTTCCGGGAATCAGACTTGAATCAAGCACCTCTCATGCACGAAACATGAACACTATGCAGCATGCTATCTGTGTGCAATTTGGGCGTTTTCAGCAGCGTCCACATTAATCAATACATTTGGCGAAAACACTCCATTAAGTAACTGCAAATAATGATTCGGTGCAAATAATATTAAACGCGATTGCGGAATCTAACAAATGTGCATGAACACGATGGCCAAAAACATTCCGAACGTATTTTTAGGCTAACAATGGCGAAACGTACTGCTGTCAATCATATACAGACACTCAGCTACATGGCCTGTCAATGATAGTCCCGAACATGTTGGCACCTAGCACTATCGACTACGTGCGTTAAAGAGAAACACTTGACCCATCTTCCTATGCATCCAATGATGCATCGTGACCAAAGCAGGAGCAAAACAAACTTAGTCATTACTACATCTAAGACACAATCGAATAGTCTAGCGATTGAGGTTGATAACAAACACCAGAAAAAATGCGCACTGTGTGCATATTCATTATTCATCAAATCACTTTGAAACGCCTTCACAACACAGAACAACCCCATGACAAAACTCAGGGCAACAGGAAACACTGTGTCCGGTGAACGGAGACATTGCAACAACAATGAGATGCCAGCTGTTCAATGAAGTGTTGAATAGCAGTAGCGCACACATATTACGCCTTAGGCGCATCACCAGCTGCCTGCCGCGAGAGACTGACGTAACCGGGCGAAATCGACCGTGTTATTGCACTGGGGTATAGGGTTCCGGAGCGTGCATCTACCCAAACGTCTCGCAGATAAATGAGCAGTGATTACGCCTGATGAGGCGCGGCATCGCTAGACTGATCCTGTGATGAGAGCTATCTCTTGAGCAGATCAGTGGATGCAAGAATGTTCATCCTGAAAGCAACACAGGACAAACTAGTGTATTCACGTCCTTTATTGTCATCATCGCAGATAAACCTAAGGCACCCAATGTGGTGGGTGAATGTGTTGCGATGATGTATGCGGGCGGTTGGTTGCAAGGCGGATGTTTGTTTTTGCGCGTCAACATGCTCGTATGCACACATGTTATTTTTGGTACAAGTCAAAATAGGTCCAGATGTAATACTTGGGGTTAGCGAAATATTTCGACAGCTGGATATCCATCTCGCCACGTTGCAGCCAAGAGTTGGGTAGTATCGCTAAGAACGACCTATGACATGTTAAGTTTCCCATCCCCATTAGAACACGGTGATTACCTCTCCCACCACATCGCCTAGGAACTGGCTCCGACTCTGCGTCACCTTAATGCCATCAATTGGCGCATCGCTTCATAGTTTCGGCACGTGTTTTCAAAACTACCAGACGATTCGACATATTCCGTATGAAATTGCAATCCAGTCGGTAACGCTAACAACATCAGGAGGGGCTGTTCCCTACCGCCCCTACCTCAATCCAGTTGATAGATGAGAAGGAGCTGTCCTCTACCGCCTCTACATTAGTCCAGTTGATAGCGCCAACAGCATCAGGATGGGCTGTCCTCCACCGCCCCTACCTCAACCACGCAATGTTTCCCGCACCTGAACAAAGGGTTGGGCCTATGGAAGCACCGATTTCAAACTTAACACATGTCCATCTCCTTCATTTCGTTGTCGAACGTTGAGCTTGCCAGGCATGTCGTAGAACTCTGTCTGAACAGAGTTGGTCTCGGACCCACTGCATGAAGCAGCTTTGAAGCTCTTCGTAGCGGGGGGCTGGAAGGGAAAAGGGAAGGGGAAGCATCGCACCCTTCGAGACACGCTCAGTCTGGACGAAAAAATGGACCTGAGCTAGAGCCTGGGAATGCTTAAACTGCGGAAGTGCACACTACGAGTATCTGACACACGATCGCATCGACGTGTCGAAGCCAAGATCAATGGCATATTTGACAACATAAGCGAATGAGATCATATATCACAACGGTGGGCTTCAGGACTACGTGCCGCAGTAATGCGAATTCATTGTAAATGAGCTGAAGGTCGGGAGCTCGTGAGCTCGAGTTTGGCACTGTTGCCCATGGTGCCACGAACGGTGGTCACAAGTACATCATGTATGACACTCACAAATGGAGCGGGGAAATATGAGGCACACCATTCGAGCGAGTCCCAATTTTCCGGCCCACTCATCCTCACCGCTTCGTCACCTCGCTACCTTTGAACCCATCCTCACCGCTTCGTCACCTCGCTACCTTTGAACCAATACTACTATCTGGATGCAATCTTCTTGGCGCCCGGAATGTCCACGAGGCGCTGACTGCGTTCCCGGACTATTCAATAAGGAAAATTGGCTCGGATATTAGACAACTACAGCTGCAAATGTGTCTCATAAGTCTCATAAGTTGAAAACCGAGAGACCGTTTACCTTTGATAGTCGTCATTCACACACATTGGTCATACCTTCTAGGGTCATACATCTTTCATAAATACATACATACTGGTCCCAGCTCTAACATCATATGATTTCTGGCAGAACTTCATCCTCTTTCGTTCGTGAGGCCAGTAATGCAATAACATCAGCATTTTTCTGTTATTCTTTGTGTGCCTTCGTATATCATGGACTTTGCATCTCACTCGGCCGGACGTTGATGAAGACTATTGCTATGCACATCAACGCCAAAACAATGCTTGCTGGAGCCTCCATGCTGGGGTGTACCTACCGGGAATAGTTCCAGATACTTTCGTCCGAACTCTGAACTCCGTCCGACATCGCTCCTGCCCGAGAGCGGCTGAATTATGAAATAGTTCCGAATCAAGCGTCTTTATAAAACGCCAGTCCACCTCACCAGCGTATCAATTACGCTCAGAGACACGACGGGATGAAGTAATGCTGGCCTTGTAGCCGACTGGTGGCCAGTTCCAAACAATCTCAAAGCCCGCCACGTCCGTAATCAGCTGGCGAAAGAGTCGAACCGCCTCTGAATGGGCAGATTTCCTCCATTAACGAGTGCTTTATCGGGCCAGTTTTGAGCGCGCATCAGCCGGTCGGCGGAATTTGGCGGGCGGCGGCCGAATTTGGCGGGCATGCAGCGGGCACCGGCGCGCCTGGCCGACAGCATCTGCAGCACGTATTATTCCCGGCCGATCGGAGGCCGACCGGCTCAAACGGCCGACCAGCCATGAGAGATGGTGGCTATTGGCGGCTGGCAGTGGACGCGACTGAGCCGTCGCCAGCCTCCACGACAGTGGGAGACAATACCCGGCGTCCGCCACGCGCCGGAGAACGCGCCGCCAGAAGCAGGAAGGGAGAGCGTCGGTAGGGCACTGCACCGTCTCCGTTTCGGTAGTTGCAGCGACGCCGGCGCGGCGGCCCACTCCTCTCAAGTAGTCCATATAAATGCGGCCTTAATCATTGATAATGATCTGAACCACTGCTGGGTTAGCGATGAACAAGGATGCTGAAACAAGTCTTCCAAGTTTAAATGTAACTTTGAAACGAGAGAAGGGCATAAATATATTGTAAGAAGATAACTTATTTTGAAATGAAGTAGGATTTTGCTTGGCATTTCGATCGTATTGCAGTAGACTGGACTTTCGTAGAAGCGGTCTTCAAGTCGCAATAACAGAGGGCACACTGCGACGGATACAAATCTTCCAAACTACAAAATATTTTTTTTTGAAGGGAAGGGAAAGTCGAGCTGCTACCAGAACAGATTGGAATTGTAAAAAGGAGCACCCAGAATAGACATGACTCGGCGCTCGTGAACGGAATTCTACGAAAGTCGAGCTGAGTCACAGATATGCTCGTCGGCAGCTATCATGCAGCCAACGCAGGCCGATCACGGATATATAATCAGCACCACTTTGGTAACTATTGTGCCAGGCAGACCACAAGCACTGTCAGCAGCATCAAGAGCATCGGCAGCGACAGCAGCTGCAGCAGCAGCAGCAACGGCAGCAGCAGCGGCTGCGGCAGCGGCAGTGGCAGCTGCAATGACAGCGACTGCTGCAGCAGCAGCAGCAGCAGCAGCAGCAGCAGCAGCGGCGGCGGCGGCGGCGGCGGCGGCGGCGGCGGCAGCAGCAGCAGCAGCAGCAGCAGCAGCAGCAGCAGCAGCAGCAGCAGCAGCAGCAGCAGCAGCAGCAGCAGCAGCAGCAGCAGCAGCAGCAGCAGCAGCAGCAGCAGCAGCAGCAGCAGCAGCAGCAGCAGCAGCAGCAGCAGCAGCAGCAGCAGCAGCAGCAGCAGCAGCGATAGTGGCAATCGGGCCGGTCCGATCCATTAGCGGATTGGGTGGGTCGCCGGTGGCCCACCCAGTCTGCCGGGCCGCCGTTTGGGCGGTGCGGGACCGCTGCAGCATCGATCGAGACGATCAGCTGTGTGCCGTGGCGGCGGCCGCAAATGCATTCGGAGTCCGGTCGGACTCGTGACCGTTGCCGGGGCGTGACGGCTGTCGTGACCCCGCTGTGACCCTGTCGTGACCACCGACTGGCCCAAAGCCACGCCACCCTGACATTCCACGTCGCATTGTCTGCCGCCAGCCGACTCAAGACGACAGGATCGGTCGACACCGCACGGACCAGCCGGCCACACGCCGTCTGTGCCACCTCTCTACTGGCTATCACTGCTCGTCCGTCAACAGCAGACCTGACGGCCAAGAGAGTCTTCAGCCGCTCACGGACACCAGCCACCATCAGACCGATATCTGCATTGCATCGGTTCCACCGACCTGGGAGTGGGGGGATCGCCAGATAGTGATGCTCGCTATGTCGCGAACTGTGGGCAATCGTCTGATCTTGTCGGGGATAATGGGGGACCGCCACGATTTGCCGTGGACGGTGAGGGACCGCCACAGTCTGTCGTGGACAGTGAGGGACCGGCACAATCTGCCACGGACGGTGAGGGACCGCCGCGATCTGTCGTGGACGGTGAGGGACCGCCACAGTCTGTCGCGGACGGTGAGGGACCGCCACGATCTGTCGTGGACGGTGAGGGACCGCCACAGTCTGTCGTGGACGGTGAGGGACCGCCACAGTCTGTCGTGGACAGCGAGGGACCGGCAGAATCTGTCACGGACGGTGAGGGACCGCCACGATCTGTCGTGGACGGTGAGGGACCGCCACAGTCTGTCATGGACGGTAAGGGACCGCCACAGTCTGTCACGGACGGTAAGGGACCGCCACAGTCTGTCGTAGACAGCGAGGGACCGGCACAATCTGTCACGGACGGTGAGGGACCGCCACGATCTGTCGTGGACGGTGAGGGACCGCCACGATCTGTCGTGGACGGTGAGAGACCGCCACGATCTGTCGTGGACGATGAGGGACCGCCACAGTCTGTCGTGGACGGTGAGGGACCGTCACAGTCTGTCGCGGACGGTGAGGGACCGGCACAATCTGTCACGGACGGTGAGGGACCGCCACAGTCTGTCGCGGACGGTGAGGGACCGCCACGATCTGTCGTGGACGGTGAGGGACCGCCACAGTCTGTCGTGGACAGCGAGGGACCGGCACAATCTGTCACGGACGGTGAGGGACCGCCACGATCTGTCGTGGACGGTGAGGGACCGCCACAGTCTGTCGTGGACGGTGAGGGACCGCCACAGTCTGTCGTGGACAGCGAGGGACCGGCACAATCTGTCACGGACGGTGAGGGACCGCCACGATCTGTCGTGGACGGTGAGGGACCGCCACGATCTGTCGTGGACGGTGAGAGACCGCCACGATCTGTCGTGGACGGTGAGGGACCGCCACAGTCTGTCGTGGACAGCGAGGGACCGGCACAATCTGTCACGGACGGTGAGGGACCGCCACGATCTGTCGTGGACGGTGAGGGACCGCCACAGTCTGTCGTGGACGGTGAGGGATCGCCACAGTCTGTCGCGGACGATGAGGGACCACCACAGTCTGTTGTAGACGGTGAGGGACCGCCACAGTCTGTCATGGACGGTAAGGGACCGTCACAGTCTGTCGTGGACGGTGAGGGACCGCCACAGTCTGTCGCGGACGGTGAGGGACCACCAGTCTGTCGTGGACGATGAGGGACCGCTACAGTCTGTCGTGGACGGTGAGCGACCGCCACAGTCTGTCGTGGACGGTGAGGGACCACCACAGTCTGTCACGGACGGTGAGGGACCGCCAGTCTATCGTGGACAGCATGGAACCACCAAGACGTGTCACAGACAATGCAATCCACCAGGACGTGTCTCGAACAGTGGAGTGGGAGGAGAGGGGCGTCTTGACGTGTCACAGACAGTGTGTGTGTGTGTGTGTGTGTGGGGGGGGGCATCTGGGAGTGTCGCAGACAGTGGGGGCGGTCTTGGAGCATGTTGATACGGACACGCGGACGTCAAATCCATCGACTGTATGTGGTCGCTACAGCAGGCGCACCAAGGCTTCCCGCTGCGGCAGCGGGAAGCCACACTTAAGCCACACTTCACGGCAGCCGTGCAACACAGGCCGTGGCTGTGGCACGGGCCCTTGCGGCTGCACTGAATGCGCCGACTCGTTCGACTAAACGCGCGTCAATTTTCCATGCCGTGGGCGGCCAAACCCGAGGTTAGAACGGCTCACAAAGAAAGCCACCAGCCAAATTGCCCGGCAAATGCTCGCGAGAAAGCACGACCGTGCAGGCGTGTATTGACCGGCTTCGGTAGACGTCGATATTGGCCATAGAAGGTGGGACGATACCGTTGCAGTCACCAACAATGGGAAGGAAGTTGGTACGGGATGGATCATTGGGTTCACTTGCGGATGTAATATTCCACGAAATCTCTCGGAACCGATAGTGCGATGCACCTTACTCTGAAATATTGGGAGTCAGAGCAAGTGCGTGCTTTCAAAACAACGCGTTTGACGTAACCATCACAATCCTGCTATCCGGATAACGTACTCATTGATGAAACGTCCACTTCACACTCCCATGCTGCACGTGAACCGACGAAATCTCGGTGAACGCTATTTTTTTCCCACAACAGTTCATTCCATGATCGAAATCGATCTGGGCCATCAAAGCAAGCCTGTCACATCCTCCACTCAAAATGCACTGAGACCGACGCGGCTGACCACAACTGAACAAGCTACGGCCATCACCGAGTTGGCGACATAAACCGTCAGTGATCGCGTCGTGAATTCAGCGTCAGAGGACGCCTGGTGGTGTGCAGGACGATCACTTCCACACTGCGCAGTGCCCAGCACCACCGCCGGGCGTCACGTGACGTGATATGACACCGGCGCGCTCGTTGTCGCCGAATGGCCTCGCCATCCGTCAGCGGCACGCGGCACCAGATAGTCAACGTCTGACGCTCGACAGTTGGGAGGTCGCGGTGTTGAGCCCGGGGTTGCGAGGTGGGTAGTGGCACATGCTAGATGTCACCACCAAAGTTTGTCCTCACAGCTGAGCGGATGGTAGGTGGGCCCGGGGCTGCGAGGTGGGTAGTGACACGTGCTGGATGTGACCACCACAGCTGGTCTCCGCAGCTGGGCGGCTGGTAGGTGGGCTCATGATGTGACCACCACAGCTGGTTCCCGAGGCTGGGTGGAACCTCAGCGGTCATCAGGCCACAGCGGTCGCGTCACCTCAACGCAGCAGTATGGAACGGATGCCGCTCAAGACCGGGATCAATCAAACTAGAAGCTACTGAGACAGCACCGTGACTTCCAAGGGGTTGTTTCCACCACTGAAACAATTTTGAACATCGTCCTAATGTACGACTCGCCAGAGTAGTTGAAATTGAATATGGCGGGGGTGCGGTGATAAGTACCTCTCGCAAAGTATTTTATGTGATATGTGCCCTAGATTAGGTTGACGACTTTATTACTTGGAGAGACAAACACCTGGACACAGGCACATGCCGTACATTCTCTGGGTAGCTTCGACATGGTAGGTTTTACTAATGCAGGATAATGCAAGGAGTGTGACGCAGTGGAAATGTTCCGTGGGCTTGTCGTGCACGTGCACACACACGTTTACCGTGCATAATCCTACACGGAAGTTGAAACACGCTTCTGCAAGACACCGGCACATACTCCTGCAAGGGATCCAGCAGGACAAACTTGCGCAGGATCCTGCAGACACACAAAGCGTGCACTGCCGCTGTGGCGCTCGCTATCTTGGCGCGAACCCACAATGTTGGCGCCATTACCTCTATGTTGGCGCCATTACCGCGATGCTCTAACCAGTTGAGCTTACTATGGCATGAGACGCATGACATGGGCCATGGCAAGCTAACGGAGCTGCCTAACTTAGCTGGTGGTGCCATTGGTGATTGCATGCCGACGGACTCCACTCGGGAAGGAGACACCGACAGAGCAGTCAGCCCCACCCAGACATGGCCAGCATTATTCGCGGTGGGGATACACATGTTCGCCGAGCCGGGACTCTGCTAGGTTTCAGCTGGGCAGACCTTTTGTCTGCTCCGGACCGCTGCGGAGACTTGTCCATAGCCAGAGCCGCAGGTAAATGCTGTCCCCAGCCAGCATTTGCAATTACACCGATACTAGCCTATTGGCATGCTTCGATTTTCTCTAAGTATCTAGTGTACTGTTCTGTACTTGGGAATGTTAGCTGTACTCGCATTCCATAAATTGACATAACGAAACATATTTGGTCGTTATTTAAAGTAGCTTTTGACACCAACTAACAGAATGAAAGCTTGATCTCTGACCGTCCGAGAAAGCAACACCGGATTGATCCCACCATGGACCCGTCCCTGATGCTCCGATTCATACACTGGGGGCGGATAATACTGCAAGCCACAGCTGCACAATCGCGCGCGACAACCCTGCATGAGTTATGTGTCCTGCAGGGTTGGCCAACATGGGAAGGATTCGACAGAGGAAAAATCCTGCAGGACAGTCCTGCAGGATCCTTACTGCCCCAAGGAACCTTATTGCAATCCTGCACGATACATTTACCAGGGTCGCACTGTCTATGAGCACATTAGCACACTTCGATGGACCGTCGCTGCACATCACACTCACCTTGCCTGGATGCAATGGTTATTTTGTACCTGCATTTACATCTTTGCACTTAATATGTGTATGTATGTGTGGATCAAGCGATCTACCATGGCTTAACCAAAGTGTGAGTGGGGCACCTTCATCCCCACACCCAACACCCTTGGAGGTCTCGGTGTCACTGGGGGTCGAAAACACAAAAAATGACAACTGGGAAATGAGAGTGACATGTGAACATCGCTAAATGAAACCTCCTCCAAGCTATTTTCGCGCAAATATGCGCAACATTCCACTGTACCCGGATGAAATAGCAACATCCATCCACGTTTATACAAAATCAGGGGGTATTTTGTGGCTGATTTTCTGTGGGTTGCACACTGAGTTCGTTATAGTCGTTTTTATCGTAATTTTGTACTTACCTACTGACAGAAGGAGCACAAAATTTTTTTCCCACGTCTTCTCCTGCGTTTTATCCAGAGGAACACCTATCTTCTTTGTCTGTTAGTGAACTTTCCGGGAAAAAACTTGCCGAATGAATCGCATTGATCTCACAATAAGCAGTCATGTGGAACACACCTATGCATTGCATTCGCCCTTCGTTTTGCCTTTCGTGTCTTTAAATATTTGTGTTATATATAGCTTCCAATATTGGGGCAAAACGAACACCACCACAAAATTCCCCATGCAATGTTGAATTGAAGTACCTCAAAATGAAGCTACAAGCGATGACAGATAATTCGAATCACTGGCTATTTCGAGAGCTCGCTAGCCTATTGTGCGCTGGTGTTTGGGCACCGGTCGTGTCAGGCCGTGTCAGGTCGGGTCGTGCAGCTCAATGCACGTGTACAGCTCAGTGTACGGGCAGTGGGATCGGGGGTGGGCGGACGAGGTGACAACTGGGGTGGTGGGCGGACGGTGACATCAATGCACGTGTACAGCTCAGTGTACGGGCAGTGGGATCGGGAACTGGGGGTGGTGGGCGGACGAGAGTGACAACAATGCACGACTCCAGCTGTCCGTGCGAGCCCCGCGTCCAGCCGGCCGCCAGACAGCGGGGACCAGCGCAGACGAGTCTCACCAGCGCCGAGACGATAGCGCGACACGTGCCGCCGCCGGCACAATACGGCAATACGGCCACCATGCAGCGCTGACACATGAAGAGCCAGCTGGCGCCAAATGCCGCCGCTTAGGCGCCAATAATAAGCCAGCCAGCGTCGGCCCAGCGGGTGACGAATGCACGACGTCATGAAAGTGTCAGAGCATGCATGTGACACGCATTAGTTCAGAGTGAACACTAGTCTGAGCTGTACGGGACAGGGCCAGTTAGTTATTTGGGCTTTAGAGCGCTTCGACCAGAATTGATCATTCGCGCCCAATACGGGACAGGGTCAGAGCTGTACGAGACAGGGGCGGAACTTACGGGACAGGGTCAGGGCTGTACGGGACAGGGTCAGAGCTGTACGGGACAGGGGCGGAGCTGTACAGGGAGAGCCGTATGGGACAGTGGCGGAGATCCATCGTGTGGAGCCACCGCTTCAGCCAATCAGCACAAGTGTCGCACTGCAGCGGTAACATATCTCCGCCTCGGATTGGTTAGTTTCTGTGTTACTCAGCCAAGGAGCGGAACTTTATATGCTTTTGAGGGGGCAACTGTTCCTCAATGCCTGATGTGCCGTCAATAAGAAAATTTGCCACTCAATGTTGATAGAGGGAAGGTAGCAATGATCTGAACCACTTGCAGCATATCTCACCCCCCAACAAACATAAAATGCGAGCCGAGATGTTATAATTGCTATACATTATCCTCCTTCTTTGGCAGAGTGACATTCACATTTTTCTTTGTACTCGAATTTGGATGAAACCCTAGCTCCTGTATAGTAACAAGCGTGTACCAATGAAACACCCGATGACTATTGACATGAAATACAACAGAATGCAAGGTGCCTACACTCTACTGGCAGCATAACTCGCACCTGTCGCTGGGTAGCCAGAACCTGCAAAAGTATAATCCTTAACGTTACTTTTGATGTCAACTCAGCACCTCCTGGTATATTGAAGGTCGTATATTTTCTTTACACGCAATGCCTGCAATCATTAGTCCATTAGCTCAACCTAAAATACAAACCGGCACCATTTCTACATTCATTCATGTTGCTGGCAAAATGATGGGTGAGCACGAGTCTTTAAAATGTCATTGGTTCGTTGATTCTCATGTTTTCATTTTTATTTCGACGGCTTGGTCATGTTAGGTAGGTACAGAGACGGACCGAGCACTTTCGTAAGACCAGTAGCGCAGCCAACAGTTTGCTAATAAAGATGTGTGACCAAATTCACCATATCTGGACACTTTATTTTGAAGTTCGAGGCATTTTCAACTGTCATTTTTTCATCCTTAGGTATCTTATGCTAGGGAGGGAGCTGTAGTGATCCCCTTGGGTGCGCCTGTGGATAGATATGTTACAGATCTTACTACGAAGACAATACAAACGAAATCTTCCCAGCACCATTTGCAAGAAACGAATCATGGAAACCCTTGATTGGATCGATAGACCAGGCATACGTAGAAGAGAACACGTATGCATATTAATGAAACTGAATAACTAGCTACCTAATAGAACCACAAACAACAGGATCAAACAGCGACAATCAGCGGTGCTGCCAACCCTCATGTTACAGCTGTCGGGACCGCCTTGACCACAGCTATGGTGTGGAATTATGGAAGCAATCGCTTAGTAGAAATGACGTCATCACACGAAATGTGAATCAATTGTGCTTAGCTGCTACATACTGAAATAAGAAAATATCTTGAATATTCGCCAAACACATATGTTACTGCATATCGACTATATTCAAATTTGGAGAGTTGAATATTGTGTAGGTATATTTGAAGAAAAATCTGCGAGTACTCAGTCTCACTTAATCAAAGCAACACATTGATAATCTTACCTAACAAGGGGTGAAAATTAAATGTAATTGTCTTTGTGGACCCTCTCGAATTGGAAATTGTGCCCCCTCACAACCTGTTCTTTTCGCCCTCTCAACTTCAGACAGCTGATTCAATGAAAAATGGAATTAGCATATTAATATTGGTGTTATAACCAAGAACTCGGTCGCGACTAAAAAAAAGTGGGAGAAGAGAGGGAGGGGACATCGATAATTGGGTTTTATTCTTTCCATACAATGTGTATTGGCGTCGTGCTACGTGCCGAAAATATGGAGAGGGTTGTATCCCCTCTGTCGCTTTGTGGCGGTACCTCCGGTGATGCCTGGTATTTTGAAATATAAATATACACATTGCTTGGTGTCAGCCAATGCAAATTATAACTCGGACAACTTACAGCTCATGCAAAAGTAATGATAATTTCACATTTACATGATGGCAGATGACGTAGCTAGATAATCTTCTGTCTGATCCCCACTCAGCTTTGAATTATAACCTATATGCTTCCAATTCATGAAAAGCGACGCTCTTGTACCCATCCACACCCACCCGCGTGGTAATGGAAGCGACGTCCGTCGCTTTTGCAGCCATTGTTTGTGGTAGTAATTTGGGGTTAATCTGACATGAGCCTGGTCTATAATCCAACTGCTACCGCCACACATCGCATTTGGAGTGAACGCGACAGCATTAACAATGCATACGCACATCATGACAAGAATGACATGGGTTTACGCCACGGAGCCTCTGGCTTCAGGGTTGGGAGAATCCTCGTGCTTCATGAGTCTGCTACTGGGGTGCCACCCCGTTCTGATGAGTCTGCTACCGGGGTGCCACCCCGTTCTGATGAGTCTGCTACCGGGGTGCCATCCCCTTCTGATGAGCCGCTACCGCGGTGTCAACCTCATATGGTGAGTCTGCTACGCGAGGAGGATGCCTTGATAAATATCAGCATGCAAAATTGGATCTAGCCGATCACATCAAAGGCTTTATACTTCAATATTTTGAATATTCAGCCCCATATCTATCTGTGGAAAACTGGAAGTTTCGACACATTCTGACATAGCCTAAGCAATGTATCGCTTCAGAATTCTTTTCACATGTAGCTTTACATAATTAGTGCCTTGGATCAAGATAAATCCTTGAATCTCTTGCAAACAAACAAGATGGAGTCTGAATTGGTCTCGTTTGTCAGACTGCGTTCGTCCGTTCGCTTCACTCGATCACTCACTCCGTCGGAGAAAGACCACTACGCGCAATGGCTAAGTCCAAGCAAGTCTACGCTCCTGTACGATAGACTGTGCGTTACTGCGAGTCACGACCAAGCGCGCGAGGCACGGGTGGGTCACAAGTAAGCCCCGAGGGGCGGGCACAGGCAGCAAGCTCCAAACGTTCATGTCTAAACACATAGTTGCCATGAAAAGCAGAGGATCTGAGATAAACAGTGTAGGTGCAACAAGTACTATCCAGGCTTTAATACCCACAGTGAGTCTCCTGGGAATATCATAAGCTGTTAAACATTTTGCTACACGGGACTAACCAGTGGTCACGCTTTAACTGATACAAAGCTTGGAATTAATCTCTTAGCGTTTATTGATCTTTAGAGATCCAATAAAACGCACCAGGGAATTTGTCATGCCTAAAGCTTTTGATGACATTTGTTTTGCATATTTACCAATTAGGGATAAAATAGATGATTCTTCCTAAAGTGAGCACTTTTATGGGGCTAAGTTGACTTAAAGCAACTTTTTCCGGTGCGCTCCATCCAGTAGAAAAGGAAAAATTCAAGACAATTGAAAACCCAGCAATTTGAAAATTTCCAAACATAAAAATGTTGATTTTTTATACGCAAACAAATTAGGGCCATGGTCGATTTCGCTTCTTCTTCTGATTCCAAATATATTTTGCTTTTTAAATATCCCCAAAATGAACTCATCATAGCCAAAAAATGACGTCAGTCGTGTTCCCATAGACATCACTAGTGTCGTCACATTTTTAGGGAATTTTTTTTTTGGTGGTTAGTTTAGGTTAGGTTAGGTTAGGTTGGGTTAGGTCTTACTCGTTGAGTGCTTTCCAATGACTACTTTCGTTTTCACGCAATGTTTAGCTTGGAGATTAGAAGGGGCATAAAAGAACCCCCCCCCCCCCCAAGACGGGGTGTGAGGATCTGACTGGAAAGACGACGTGGGTTAAATTATGATTCCCGCCTCGCGTGAGCACAATATTTCACCTGTAACGTGAATAATGTTTGTTAGCATAAGCCCATGCCAGAAGAACGTCACCACTAGTAGATTTAGCCCCGTCCACACCTATAGTGACCGCAACCGCACTACCACCGCTATCAGCCCCGTCCACACCTATAGTGACCGCAACCGCACTACCACCGCTATCTGCCCCGTCCACATATATAGTGACCGCAACTGCACTACCACCGTGCTCTGCCGATAGCAGCATGAAGCTCGACTCTGTGTCTACGACACGCAAGTTCTAAACCCTCCTTTTGCACTCTTTAGTTCAGTGCTCTGACGCTTTACACTGGCCTTAAATAATTCATTTATCATGGTGGTATCATGGAATTCGTGGTAACTGGATCGACGCAATTTCATTGAAATAATGTATGCAGATACCACAATGGTTTGAGCGCAGCAAACACATATTTTAAGACCATGCCATTTACTTCCCAGCCAACACTCACCATAAGCTGTGCTGAGTAGGTGTTTAGTGATAGTGAATTCAATGAATCCAACTAACAAAAATGCTAGACTGCTGCGGGTACAGAAACCCCAAAGAGTGAATAATTCTTCTGAAAGAACCACAATTTATGTTTGTCAAGTAACTCGTTTCCACTCCGAAAGCCTAACCCGAAATGGAAAACATAACTTTCCATTTCCGGCGTCGGCGGGGCGGCAGGAAAAACAGTGTCGAGCCGACGTCCAGCCGGTGCGGACGAGGCCCACGCGCCAGACGCGCCAGACCGCTCAGCACCGCTCAGCACCGCTCAGCACCGCCCAGCACCGCCGCCCACTCCAAATTGAACTGGCTGCCGACGCATCGTCTGTTTTTGCGGCCAGCGCGGCACTTGGTGCGAAGCTGTGCTGCTGAACAGACCCGAGTCAGGCCTCCCAGTGGGTCCATCAGCCGGCGCGCAACACTTCGCTCCGTCGAGCGGCACGACTGGTCGGCTTGCAACACCCCACCGGTGGCCGGGCTTTCGGCCACCCCACCCCACCGGTAGCCGGGCTTCCGGCCACAACATCCCACCGGTGGCCGGGCTTCTTGCCACAACACCCCACCGATGGCCGGGCCACAACACCCCACCGGTGGCCGGGCTTCTGACCACCCCACCCCACCGGTTGCCGGGCTTCTGGCCGCAACACCCCACCGGTGGCCGGGCTTCTGGCCACAACACCCCACCGGTGGCCGGGCTTCTGGCCGCAACACCCCACCGGTGGCCGGGCTTCTAGCCGCAACACCCCACCGGTGGCCGGGCTTCTGGCCGCAACACCCCACCGGTGGCCGGGCTTCTGGCCGCAACACCCCACCGGTGGCCGGGCTTCTGGCCTCAACACCCCACCGGTGGCCGGGCTTCTGGCCACAACACCCCACCGGTGGCCGGGCTTCTGGCCGCAACACCCCACCGG
Organism: Ashinkailepas kermadecensis; assembly: GCA_034440615.1. Taxonomy (NCBI): domain Eukaryota; kingdom Metazoa; phylum Arthropoda; class Thecostraca; family Neolepadidae; genus Ashinkailepas; species Ashinkailepas kermadecensis. The sequence goes on from JAOTOM010005177.1 coordinate 93,713, forward strand.
TGGCCGGGCTTCTGGCCACCCCACCCAACTGATGGCCGGGCTTCTGGCCACAACATCCCGCCAGGCGGGGTTCGCGGCCACAACATCCAATCAGGCGGAACTCCCGGCTACAATACCCCACCGATGTGGAGCAACAGATATCACGGTCATCACAAACGGAGCTATATCACAACAGCTACCATTAACTTTTTTTTCTGTGGAGTGACGCAGTGCGAATCCTCGTTATGACACATGCACACATTCACGCACGCACGCGCATGTGCATGTGCCTGCAGGTGTCCATTGATACACAGATGTATTGTACATGTGCATAGGAAAAAACATGCTATTTCATACAATTTCCCAATTTACTATGTATATAATTTCTATATAGATATAAAGATATATTAATCGTGTCAATGTCACACACACACACACGCACACACGCACGCACCCACGCACGCACGCACGCACGCACCCACGCACGCACGCACGCACGTACGCATGCACGCACACACAAACACACACATACACATACACATACACATACACATACACATACACATACACATACACATACACATACACATACACACACACACACACACACACACACACACACACACACACACACACACACACACACACACACACACACATATATATATATATATATATAACATTCAGTAGCTTCTGAAAGCGGCTGGCCGCCGCTTGCTTCCGGCAAGCCTGCCTAGTCGTTAAATGTACAGAATAGGGTCGCTCCGGGCGCCGCTGAGGCAGATTACAAAGCCAGGCAACCGACGGAGCGCGCGGCTGCATTCATTGTGGACTGTGGAGGATGCCTGAGAGGCTGCGCCGCCTCCGGCCACAACTGCACGAGGACTCCCCTCCCTCTCCCCCATTGTGGGCGGTGGAAGATGCCTGAGAGGCTGCGCCGCCTCCGGCCACAACTGCACGAGGACTCCCCTCCCTCTCCCCCATTGTGGGCGGTGGAAGATGCCTTGGGCTGCATCGCCTCCAGCTGCAACTGCACGATGACCCCCCCCGTCCCCTCTCCGACAGAGAGCCGAGGACACTGGTCTGGTCAACACATCATCAAGTTCGCTACCGTGAGGCCAGACGTGGTGTGGCCGTATCGCGAAGCGGTATGCTTCGTGACGAAGCGGAATTCATCCTCGAATTGGATTGTCGAAACGCGTGGGTTTCTGGGACAAGTTTTGGAAATACTAGCATGTGTTAGGTGGGGCAACATACGTATGCAACTGCATCTGGTCGGTGATATATTGTTCACGGCAAAAGTATGTGGAAATAATATGGCTCAGCAAGCAGACCATGTCGTTTGCGATACGATGAGGTAGCGGGCACTGATCTCGTCATCCTGGGAAGCAGCATCACTGAGGAGACAAGGTGACTAGAATTGACGGGGAGAAGGAGCGGGGAGAGACTGTCACTTACCTGGCCTGACCTATTTGCAGTCCATACTCTGTCAGGCGATCCCGAGGAGGTGAGGAGGGGGAGGGACAGTCGCTCACCTGGCCTGACATGGCTGTAGTCCACACTCTGTCAGGCGATCCCGAGGAGGTGAGGAGGGGGAGGGACAGTCGCTCACCTGGCCTGACATGGCTGTAGTCCACACTCTGTCAGGCGATCCCGGGCAGGTGAGGAGGGGGAGGGACAGTCGCTCACCTGGCCTGACATGGCTGTAGTCCACACTCTGTCAGGCGATCCCGAGGAGGTGAGGAGGGGGAGGGACAGTCGCTCACCTGGCCTGACATGGCTGTAGTCCATACTCTGTCAGGCGATCCCGGGGAGGTGAGGAGGGGGAGGGACAGTCGCTCACCTGGCCTGACATGGCTGTGGTCCATACTCTGTCAGGCGATCCCGAGGAGGTGAGGAGGGCGAGGGACAGTCGCTCACCTGGCCTGACATGGCTGTAGTCCACACTCTGTCAGGCGATCTCGAGGAGGTGAGGAGGGGGAGGGACAGTCGCTCACCTGGCCTGACATGGCTGTAGTCCACACTCTGTCAGGCGATCCCGAGGAGGTGAGGAGGGGGAGGGACAGTCGCTCACCTGGCCCGACATGGCTGTAGTCTACACTCTGTCAGGCGATCCCGGGGAGGTGAGGAGGGGGAGGGACAGTCGCTCACCTGGCCTGACATGGCTGTAGTCCACACTCTGTCAGGCGATCCCGGGGAGGTGAGGAGGGGGAGGGACAGTCGCTCACCTGGCCTGACATGGCTGTAGTCCACACTCTGTCAGGCGATCCCGGGCAGGTGAGGAGGGGGAGGGACAGTCGCTCACCTGGCCTGACATGGCTGTAGTCCACACTCTGTCAGGCGATCCCGAGGAGGTGAGGAGGGGGAGGGACAGTCGCTCACCTGGCCTGACATGGCTGTAGTCCACACTCTGTCAGACGATCCCGGGCAGGTGAGGAGGGGGAGGGACAGTCGCTCACCTGGCCTGACATGGCTGTAGTCCACACTCTGTCAGGCGATCCCGGGGAGGTGAGGAGGGGGAGGGACAGTCGCTCACCTGGCCTGACATGGCTGTAGTCCACACTCTATCAGACGATCCCGGGGCCGCAGTCGGAAGTCGCAAAACTCGTCGGAAACGTCGACGCCACTTCGACGGCTACGGCAGACAGGTCTGGCCACTTGGAACCCTGTCGAAATGGCGTCATCCTATGTCACTCGAGGTCACAGTCAGATGACACTACCAATCAAGGCCCATGCGCACATCAACGATACCAAAAACTAAACGCATTCCATATTGCTGGATACATATAATTTCACTACACTTCTAGCGTCGCCAAGACATTTTGCATACGTAAAAACACCTACCAGACAGACTAATACGATGACGCCATTTTGAGGAGCACGCCATTGTGGGTGCTAAGTTAATAGTAGGATCTCCACCGTGGCACGCGGGCATACAACAATAACGGAACCTATCCTGGTTTCATGGGCTGGGTGACAATGTACCAGCAGGACATTGTCACCTAGCCCAAAGTCCCACTCGCACGGTACCCAGCCATCCATCTGATTACGGGCAGGGCGTGGCTGTAAGACGTGTCAGGTACTCGTTAACAGGCGTCAACCCACAATCACCGGATTACCCGAACAACACAATTAGACTACATGGACGTAGGCAGCGAAAAAGTAAAAGAAGATGATTAGCCCCATCGGAGGTGTAATCCCAACAGGGGAGAGGACGGAGGTGCGATCCCAACAGGGGAGAGGACGGAGGTGTGATCCCAACAGGGGAGAGGACGTGGGTGCGATCCCAGCAGGGGGCGGCCAGTGAACGTCGTCCGATCTCGTCTAGCTTCGTGGATCCGACGGTGCTGACTCCGATGAAGAGCTGTTCGCGGACCGAGCGGTAAAGTTCGCGCTGCCACTTCAACCTCGCCCCGTCGTGCTCTGCACGTCTCGACGGGGGCCATTTACGTCGAACGGGGCGGCGGCGGCGTCGTTTTTGCTGACACTCGAGGCGGCCGTTAGTTGGTGATGCTGGTCACCAGACCTCGTGCACCTGTCAGGCGGTGAGATCGGCGCCGCCGGTACGCCCGGCCGACGCGCGTGGACGGCATAAAACACGGCCAGCCGGCCGCACTCGAGCGTCTCGGGCCGCGAACGAGCGCGTTCAATCTTCATAAAGCCGACCGGATGGCCGGGATGGTGTTCACTAGGCCTGATTACGCTGAAATCCAGGTAAAGTGATAAAGGTTTTACGGCACGCGGTCTCGCGGCTGCCACGCCGCAGCTCGGTGCGCTGCCGAGCCGTCGACAGACGCCCGGCTGCCACGCCGCAGCTCGGTGCGCTGCCGAGCCATCGCACGCGGTCTCGCGGCTGCCACGCCGCAGCTCGGTGCGCTGCCGAGCCGTCGACAGACGCCCGGCTGCCACGCCGCAGCTCGGTGCGCTGCCGAGCCGTCGACAGACGCCCGGCTGCCACGCCGCAGCTCGGTGCGCTGCCGAGCCGTCGACAGACGCTGCCTGCCGCAATCGCCGGGCAGTGGCCGCCCAGCACGATACACTGCCTGGGGCGATCACCGGGTAGTGGCCGCCCGCGGCCGCCCACAGCCGCCCACAGCCGGGGCACAACACACTCACGGGCGAGTCCTAAAGGCGGCGTCACCTCCTGGTGACCGTCTGACACTCGAATGCATAGCGTGAAAATGAGGAGGCAGAAACGTTGGGTCGGAATGGATGTACGTTCAGAGAAATGGTGTGGATGTCATTGCTGATGTCATTGGTTTCCCGGAATAAATCGCACATAAATAAAAAGTGGCCGAAACTATAGAATCACCAAGTTACGATAACGAATGGCAGACGTGGCATGTAACAAATCACCGCATTGCAATAATCCCTACTTTTACTTGAATTCATTGTAAACACTGGTTAGACTCGTAGAACAGTTGAACAATTGCACTTCCGTCCTCATGATCTGGAAGTATCACGGCCGTCAACATTGCACTAATACACGCTCATGTCCCAGCTTTCGATGATCACGAGGTCAAATCGTTTCCAGTGTGATGGTAAATCCACGGGCAGAAGCATTAAACATCAATCCCCGTATGCATCGACTTGACCTTCAGAGTAGTTCCTAAGGTCGTTGAGTAACTTCATGTGCGGTTTCACCGGGTTATACGGGGAACCAACACATTCGGTTGCGAGTTCAATGGACATCGGAGTTCACTGCACGAGTGCCAGTGAGTGGCAGGAGTGGCAATGAGTGGCAGGAGTGTCAGTCACCACTCGCAGCCAACGCGCCGCTCCGACACATCACTATTCCGACAACACACGCTTTCAACATTGATGATTCCAACATTGCAGCATTCCGTCACTACAGCATTACGGCACTCAAGTATTCTGACATTGCAGCATTCCGACACTACAACATTCCGACACTGAAGTACTCTGACTTTCAGCATTCCGGCACTGAATTGCGAAACTGAAGTATTCCGACATAGCATTATTCCAAGACTACAGCTTTGCGACAATGCTGAATTTCGACACATCTGCTATTCACGATTTCATTTGCATTGGAATTTCATAAAGTTACTCCACCTATGAACAAAATTACGACTACCCCCATTCATCGATTTAAAAAACACTTAATAACAAGCAACCAATGATTCACATAAAGATTCGTCGTTGTAGCCAAGCGATAAGCCAAGCTTATCGCTCTCACCCCATGCCACTCTCTGGAGTGGGGAGCCACTCTCTGGAGAGGGTATCTCTCTCTGGGATGGGTTACCACTGGGAGTTCCTATACTAAATGCATTTCAATAATGTTGTAAATACAATCGAAACTAAAGGGTAAAATTAAAGTCATAGCCGTATGTTTTGCATTCTGATTACAACATGCAGTTCAAATTGGTAGCATTTCTATTCTACATCAATCAGCGGTCATAAGGATGCATTTTCATCTCCATAATATGCTGTGAACGGAATAACAAAAACTAAGCTGATGGGTTGAAAAGAACAGCACAATGTGCTGAAACGTCAACTAAAACTGAAGCATTGTGTTTCTCAGTTATCGGTCCAGTCACGGCCAGACTACGATTGATCGTGATGGATAATCTGGTTAGCGTTCATGAAAACCTTGTGTTTCCCAGTTATCGGTCCAGTCACGGCCAGACTACGATTGAGCGTAATGGATAATCTGGTTAGCGTTCATGAAAACCTTGTGTTTCCCAGTTATCGGTCCAGTCACGGCCAGACTACGATTGATCGTGATGGATAATCTGGTTAGCGTTCATGAAAACCTTGTGTTTCCCAGTTATCGGTCCAGTCACGGCCAGACTACGATTGATCGTGATGGATAATCTGGTTAGCGTTCATGAAAACCTTGTGTTTCCCAGTTATCGGTCCAGTCACGGCCAGACTACGATTGATCGTGATGGATAATCTGGTTAGCGTTCATGAAAACCTTGTGTTTCCCAGTTATCGGTCCAGTCACGGCCAGACTACGATTGATCGTGATGGATAATCTGGTTAGCGTTCATGAAAACCTTGTGTTTCCCAGGTATCGGTCCAGTCACGGCCAGACTACGATTGATCGTGATGGATAATCTGGTTAGCGTTCATGAAAACCTTGTGTTTCCCAGTTATCGGTCCAGTCACGGCCAGACTACGATTGATCGTGATGGATAATCTGGTTAGCGTTCATGAAAACCTTGTGTTTCCGAGTTATCGGTCCAGTCACGGCCAGACTACGATTGATCGTGATGGATAATCTGGCTAGCGTTCATGAAAACCTTGTGTTTCCCAGTTATCGGTCCAGTCACGGCCAGACTACGATTGATCGTGATGGATAATCTGGTTAGCGTTCATGAAAACCTTGTGTTTCCCAGTTATCGGTCCAGTCACGGCCAGACTACGAGTGAGCGTAATGGATAATCTGGTCAGCGTTCATGACAATCTTGTTAGACGTGGCTCGGATTAATTTATTTTGAACCAGTTTGAGGTCTGTAGGAGCATATTCACACACGCAATGAAACCCCTCTTACAGTTTCGCCAATCAGTGCCAGAATCCATCCATGCAACACAAGTTGAAAGCTTTGGCTCCCCTGTCGACTATAACTGGATCGTCAAGATGCGAAGTGCGCCTCGAACGATCAGCGTGCAGGTTCTGGGGATTTCCAGCAACAGCAAAACAGGCTATAATAAAACGAAAACCATTTTGGAAATTAAAACTAAGCCAAGACACATATCAAAGGGCTTTGTGCGTGATTGGAGTTTCCGAGATCCAACTGACAACGAGCACCTTGCAAATGTTATCGTGTTAAGCTGGCTGGTAATGTTTTACTCGGAATAGCACATTCTGTATGGTGCGTGGGAAAGGAACATACATTAGATATGCTTAAAATGCGCTACCGGTACAAAAATCAACATCTTAGAACGCTAAATAACGTAAAGTTGTATTTGTAAATATAACTGTGTGCTCGTCAGGCCAAGCTTTCCACTGATCACTTTTGAGGAACTTTTCCCAGTAGGCATCCTCTCGATTACGGGTGTCATTACGGGGACCATTACGGGCGCTATTACGGGCGATGGACGAGCGAGGGTCAAAGGTAGGCTGTGTGACTCCCGGTCTGCAAGCACAGAATCCGGGATCGCAGCGGGACAAATTGATGAACTTACCGTAATTGGTTCTCCTGGCTCTTGACATTGCGTGGAGACATGAACATATCGTGTCCAATTTAGGAAAAGAGCAGGCTTCTCAGGAACAAAACCGATTTCGGCAATTCGGCGCATTGTATTCAATTGTGTCATACATGCGACATTTTCGTCAGGAGGAGCCCACCAGGCGGTTCTCATCCGGCAATCTGACGTCATTAATTGTGGTACCAGATCTTTGCAACTTACGTCACCGATATATCACTGCGTATGCATACAACAAGCGAAAGAATTCTACTCACTATTTTACGCTGATTTTCATCTAACAAATATAAAGAATCTCACGGAATCACATCTGCTTTTAAAGAAAATTGGCATTAACCTACCATGACGTCGGAGGACATCAAGAAACTAAATTAGTGTAAATTCCTGCCATACTTACCTATTCTACGCATCACTTACGATTGTAACAAAAAATATTACCACGGTTTCGGGCTATTGCCGTTGATCGTTAGCTTTATGATTGTGTTTTACATAATTAATTTGGAAGAAATACATGCATGATCCTGCTATCATGACATCATGGCTCCTATAACGCACACTTCCTAATCAGCAGACTGAAACAGCATAGAAATCAGCAGACTGACGAGTTCCGCAGGAACTGACTCGTGTGTGCGCTGCCTTCCGTTGACATATAAAGAAATTAGAGGTTGTCTTCGAAAGTAAGTGCTGATTTTTTTTGCAAAAAATCATTACAGACGACATTGCACAATATCAGCTAGCTAACATTTTCGTAGAACCTATCAATTGTAATGACAAATATGATGGCGCGTTTGAAAGCCAGTTCCAACACATTTCTCGAGGAGGGAATGTGAGCTACCGGGAATGCATGCGCTGAGTGGGAGAGTTCTGGACGTTGGGTGTGCGCTTTTATGGCACCGGGTGTTCGATAACGCACAGATGTAGTGCCCCTATTACACCAGGGTGTGTCATACTTTTTATTTTGTTAAATAAATAAATTGCGATGGGTGTTCAAATAATGTAGTTTGGTGTGTAGAACTCAAATCTGACTTTAATTTTTAATTCTGATAACCTAACCAACATCAATTTGCAGTTGAATATTGTAAAATTTGGGATTATCTTGCTACTTTTCCCGGATGAATTAATTGAATTTGATTTCTTGTCCCATCTGGCTCAGGAATAATCGTAATATGTGTCTTTTGAGGAGGTTTATCGAGTGACAATCGAAATTTTAATGACTTAGCGTATTCATTTTTTAAAATTGACGCTGGCGACGCTCTCAGGCGCATACATTCTTGGCGAACAAATTATAAGTGGTGCGAGGATATTTGTGGCACAATATACAAGTAAAGTCACTACTGGTGGCTCTGTGTGTTCTGTGGTTTGGGGAGGGGGAGTCCAGTCCGACATTTTGTTCCAGGAGGGAAGGGATGGAATAAGTGCGAATTGCATTAACATTTCATGATATATTGTGTTGAGAAATCAACTAGTTAAAAACATGTTTCAAGTCAGAACAAGGAAGACATCAAGTTCTCATCCGAGTAATATTTTTGGCAATGGGTGGAAGCTGTTCGTGTCTGAACCGCCAACTGGGAGGGATATCCTGGGGTACGGCATCTACTTGAGGGAGACACTTGAGGGTGACAGGAGAACTACCCAGTGGACCAGGTTGTGAATGACATCTACCTGGTCTGATTTGTCAGTGGGGCAAAGCTAATGCTCTTTTCAGGCCACCTGTTACCAATGCAAATGTGATCATCATGTCCAAGCTCATTGAGGTAAGGAATTCAACAGTACAGCGTTCTCTTGGAAAGGTGATGCCAAAGAGAGGTCCGTAGTCAAGTTAGACATGGTATGTGATATTTTTACTTGCAAGTGCCAAATTACCAGTTGTGTCATCCAAGCCCACCTTAACTGCTCCTATAGCAGAGAGAAAAGTTCCCTGCTTGAGATATTGCCTTCATCAAGGGGCTCAAAAAGAAGGCTGAACGTAAAGGATCCCACCAAATGGGAAACCCTGATCTGTCAGGACTGGGATCTGGGATTGGGGAGAAGTGGTGCTGAGGATGGCTTTGTCCCTGAAGTTTGGCTCTTCTCTGAAATTTCCCGTGAGCCTGCAGCGAAGGTACAGAAAAACTGTGATGAGATTCCAATTCTGCATCCTCATTACTGGGCGGATTGATCTGACCAGTGTGGTGAGGGATTTGATGGAAGCTGAGGGCAGTTACCAATCTTTTCCTGCACAGATAAGAGGAGAACAATATGATGTTGCTAGTGAACCTAGCAGCTATTGTCTGCTCCACTTTAGCTCAGAGAAAGGAACTAAAAAGGAGTCACATGCTGAGTAGATTCCCAAGGTCCTGTTTTCCTGCCTGAAAGACAGGGGTTTTGATAAGACCTTGCGGGCCATTGAAGGAGACCCAACAAATGTGAACATTGGTGTGAATGCTGAAGTAATGCGGAAGCTGGAGCTGCACCTGGGGAGAAAGCTGATCTGGTTGGTGTGCAGCCTGCACGATGTTGAACTTCCCTTGCGCCGTCTAGTTGTTGAACATGATTCCCATACTCTGTCAAACGACACATTTTCCGAGCCAATAGGAAAGCTCCTTGATTTTGCTACACACTTGGATATCAATCACAAACTTCCCTGGATCTCTGCTGGCCCTTCACTGATCAAGCTGCCTAACAAGGTTCAGTATATCTCAACTGATCAACACTATGGCTCTTAGATTTTGCTCCCCAAAAAAACCCCCCCCCCCCCCCCCCTTCGCGAAACACACCCAAAAAAAACGGGCCCCCCCCCCCCCTTCTGACGCCGACAAAACCCCCCCCCCCCCCCCCCCCCCCCCCCCCCCCCCCCCCCCCCCCCCCCCCCCCCCCCCCCCCCCCCCCCCCCGCCAAAATTAAACCCCCCCCCCCCCCCCCCATAAAAAAAAAAAAAAATAATAATAAAAAAAATTAAAAACCCTAAATAAAAGGGGCCCCCCCCCCCCCCCCGGGGGGGGGGCCGGGGGGGGGCCCCCCCCGGGCGGTGAGCTTTCGGGGGGGGCCTTTAAATTTTAATTAAAAACTTTACCAATAAATAAAATACTTTCCTTTTTTTTTTTTTTTTTTTTTTGAGTGCCAAGAAACAAAAAAAAAAAAAATTATTAATATTGGTTTTTTTTAACTAAGAAAAAATACTAAGATTGTCTGTGCAGTCAGGGATAGAGTGCTTCCTGTACGGTTGGCCCTGTTGGAGATTGGACTAGTGTACCACAGCCGTTGGTTCATTACAACGAGCAGACTTCTCAGGCTCCGGGTGTCAAAGCACGGATGTAAAGGAAAGAACTTGAAGAATTTGCAATTTATTGTGCAATTCATCATTGGACTACACTATCCATGTTGGTTCACTGTGAAGGTCAAGCACTCCTGGATCGAAGGGCCTAGACACATCCTGTTTCAGCTGGACTGCCTCAAGTCCCAAGGGAAGGAGATGCTGGACCTTATGTTGCCGACTGTGAGAGTATCTGCTTGGCATGCCCATAGTGACGCCATAATCCCAAAACTGCTGTGCTCTGAGGATCAAAAGGAAAGGATTGAGGATGTGGAGAAAGTCGCCATCAGGGAAGAGGAGGACCCATACACTCAGCTGAGGGGCCTCTATGTCAGAACCAGAAGGGCACCTGACATCAATCGTGATGTCAGGTGCCGACTTGATGTCAATTCGACATCATGCCGACTTGATCAGCTGGCCAGATTTTGTGTCAGAGCTACCTCTCATCCGCTCCCTAAGCAACTCAGAGATGAAGAACTTCATCAACACCCCCATGGGGATGCTCAGCTGGCCTTGCCACACACGACTTATTGAGAGTTGTTAAAATGGTGACTGATACTTCTGCTAAATATTTCGCACAGGATGAGGGGTATGGATGGATCAGGGCTCAGGAGACCAGCAGGAGGCTGATGTCCAATAATGAGTCAAAGCAGGACTTGTGCAACCTGGTAGAGTGCAGTAAGTCACGAATTGTTCCTTGTAATTGTATCCAGTGATATGCATGCAGTTCACCTGTTAATAAAGATGTAAACTTGATTTACCTTTGTCAATATACATTATTTCCCTCATGTCTTTCAATATCTTAAAAAGGGGCTCGAAAGGATAACATTTGCGATTTAAAACTGGATGATTGATGTAGGTTAGAGTTATCCTATCCCAAAAAACTCATATTTGAATTCCTTATGAAAAACTACATCATTTAGACACCCATCATGTTAAAATTTCCTTCAAAATCATTTTGGCACCGGAGTATGACCCGCCCTATTATTACACACTCCACGTGCGCATATACAGGCGGTGTTTCTCCTCATTTTCGGCCGCTCAAGAGTCTATAATTTTACTAATGAGGGACTAATGACTAATGAGCAGCTAATGAGCCTTGGGCGTGGGGGAGATAGGTGGCTATTCCCACCTTTTCCTCTCACTTTTTGCATACGAAGCTCACTAGGTGAGCTTCTCATGCAATGTTTGTCGTGACTGAGGAATTACCGTAAGGCAATACTGGAACGTCTTTTTCCAGACCAAGTAGCAAATCGCCAGTGTTGCACCATGCGAGAACACACATCCTGTTGTCTACATGGCTGCCAATGGAGATCACTTTTACCGATTTGTGTTTCATCCGGCAAAGCTCATTGTGTGCGCATTTGAAGCAGTTGTGTGTGCGTAATACGGACAGGCCTGCTTAATTGACGCACGGCGCGAGTTCTACTTTTTTAGCAAAACAAAACCAATGAAAAAGTATCTGAACCAAAATAAGCAATGGGTCGTGTACATCTTTTATCCGGCTACCGATTGATGACTTCCTTGCCCATACACTATAAGCGACCTGACCACCACAAACAATTTTCTGCTAGCTTTGCGTTATAGGAGCGTCTTACCCTATCATTGGTCGGCGCCACGCATCCAACTTAGCGCAAAACGACGGCTACAATCGGATTTGATGAGGCCGCCTCAAACCTCGAAATCGATCGGCACCTGCGCTGGTTGTGAGTGGCACCTCCAATTCCGAGATGCCGTGGTGTGGCGTTATCACAGGAGGAAGTTTCACCGAGCCGACATTATTGCATTGTCGAAAATGGCAACTGTGAGCCGAGTGACGCGCGGCAAAATTAATTAATTGCCTGATTTATTCTCAGGGATGGACATAAGAGAGTGGGCATCCTCTGAGGCGTGGGCATCCCCTGAGCGTGGCGCTCGAGATTTCTAGGCTGGATATCGGTCGCGAAACTGAAGGTTTATGTCGCCTCTGTTGCCCGCTGCGCGTAATTGGAGTACATATCGGGGCTCACGAGTGATTATTTCCATCTTCCCGACGCTTGTAGGCACGCTAAATTATATGTTAAGAATGTACCCGGCTCCCTGCAGCGCCATGGTGGAAAATGTTCCGATGAAGACCACGATAATTTGCTCAGAAAAACAACTGTTTGTTGGCTAGGGGGAAGGGGAAGGAAGCAGGCCCTCCCAGGGATCTTTTGGACGTGATGGAGGATATCTCACCATTACGGCTCAAAGCCGTTATTCTGGCTCTAAAAACCTTTGTGAAGCGAAAACGGAAACTAATATCTACCCGGTCTTCTGGTCTCCCATACCGAGTTTGCAGCGCCACTTCCCAGGTCTGAGACGCACCTCATCGAACTTGAGGATCGATTCTAAGAGCCTGAAGTGTTTCAACAAGGTGAAATTAGACAAAATTGGTGTTGCTGGAGAGCATATTGCACACACACACACACACATATATATATATATATATATATATATATATATATATATATATATATATATATATATATATATATATATATGTATATATACATATATATATATATGTATATATATGTATATATATGCATATATATGTATATATATATATATATATATATATAATATATATATATATATATATATATATATATATATATATATATATATATATATATATATATATATATATATACATATATATATAGTCCCCCCGCCCCTGATATAGATGTAGATCCGTCAGTGCCTACATATGCATCGATGGTGTTCAACTTCGCGATTTAGTGTTCTTGTACTCTCAACATTAAATAAAACAATACCCCTCACTCTAATAAGAGACATAAAATTACCCAGCTCTTCGCACCGACAGAAAAAAGTGAAGCAAATGGATTGGCAGGCCTTATCCTTGAGAAAGCCCAAGCTCACGATGGCTGCTGTATATCCAGTGCGGTATCCGTACATTCATCAAGGGAGACACAAAATCATAACCCAGGTCGTAGATTATTATTTAAAAAAATACATATAGTACCCACCCGAAAATCGAAATAACTCACAAAAGTCGGCGTCCAGCTTCCCGTATATCATTAGAGGTGCACACAATGCGTGAGTAGACCAAAATGATGTGCCTATGGCGGCGTCACCATACATTGACCAACGCCACCGCCCAGCCGCGTGCCGTCGGCTTCTGCGCATACCTACTCGACCGATAATTGGCTTATAGTCTGCTGCAAGGAACCATTTGAACAATGCCGTCTTTTGTTCTGCTCACGGTTCTATATAAATTTGAAAAGGCGACAAAAGCCGGATCGAAGCCCTTTGGGTCGGACAGAGTCGAGCCGAGACGGGCTGGGCTGGGCCGGGCCGAGCCGGGCCAGGCTGGGTCGGGTTGGCGTGGGCTCGGTTGGATCGGCTCGGCTTGGATCGGCTCGGCTTGGATCGGTTCGAGTTTCTCAGATCAGCTTTTGTCGCGCAGATACCGGAGTGGACTCGCTTTGGGTTTCGACCTCGCTCGGAACCACCGAACAAGTGCTTGTTGAGGCCCTCCTAGCATGGTGTCTTCCCAAGAGCAGGTATTAAAGCCTGGGACCATAACTCACGACTCGGACATTGCGGCCGCCTGGGGGTAGGTCAGGTTAATGAAAAACCCCCGAAGACAAACAACTAATTCTTCAGCACTAAATTGCTAGCAACTTAGTGTAGCTTCATGTGGCAATGAGCAAAGAAGCCCAGGCAAAGCTTGATGGGGTGCGGGGTGCGAAGGCAGGGGGATAGGAGAGAATCACACTCAGTCAGCGAGGCGTACATAAAGGTCCGCATCAGTAGCGAAGTGCCCGAGGTGACGGGTTTCGCCGTGGTCTGCCGCCACCCGTCGGCACCGGAGTCGCCACCCATTCACGACCGACGACCGGCGACCTCCCCCCCCCCCCCACCGGCAACCGTACGGCGCGTTTGAACTGCGACCCAGTGTCGCCGGCTTACCGGCCGTGGCGACGTCCCATGTCCGGGGACGACAGAGCGTTAGAAGCGTCACGGGCGTCGGCGGCCCGGCTTTGCAGCGTGGGAATTGCGACTTCCGAGTGCGTGTGTACGGACAGCGGTTGACTGGTGCAGTACCAAACAGCACCATCGCTCTGGAGCGGCTCTGTCAGCAGATAAATCCCGGCCCGCCGGGAAATTCACCAGATACGCGAGCCGGCCGTATTTTTGCACGCAGACTCCAACTGAGCCGGAGGCAAACAATCGAAGCGGCTCCGTTTCCAAGTTGTGTGTTCTGCGTGTGACAGCAGTGCCAAATGCGCGGCAGAGCACGTGACAGCCGGCATCTGGGCTGTACTGGTCACCGCACCAGGGCCGCAGATCAATGTTGTCCAGTCTATGCATGCGAGTTGACGGGCAGCCAGCTCGGCTCAGCAGATACGCCGACGGTTCTTCGCGACCGTACACCATCCTGCCATGTCCGTCCACCATCCTTCCATGTCCGTCCACCATCTGCCAATGTCCGTCCACCATCCTCCCATGTCCGTCCACCATCCTCCCATGTCCTTCCACCATCCTCTCGTGTCAGTCCACCATCCTCCCATGTCAGTCCACCATCCTCCCATGTCCGTCCACCATCCTCTCATGTCCGTCCACCTTCCTCCCATGTCCGTCTACCATCCTCTCATGTCCGTCCACCACTATCCAATGCCCGTCCACCACTATACAATGCCCGTCCACCATACTCCCATGTACGTCCACCTTTCTCCCATGTCCGACCGCCATCCTCCCCATGTCCTTCCACCTTCCTCACATGTCCATTCACCAGCCTCCCATGCCCGTCTACCATCATCCCATGTCCGTCCACCTTCCTCCCATGTCCACCCACCTTTCTCCCATGTCCGTCCACCATCCTCCCATGTTCGTCCACCGTCCTCCCATGTCTGCCCACCTTTCTCCCATGTCCGACCGCCATCCTACCCATGTCCTTCCACCTTCCTCCCATGTCCATTCACCATCCTCCCATGCCCGTCTACCATCATCCCATGTCCGTCCACCTTCCTCCCATGTCCGTCCACCTTTCTATCATGTCCGACCGCCATCCTCCCATGTCAATCCACCATCCTCCCATGTCCTTCCACCTTCCTCCCATGTCCTTTCACCATCCTCCCATGTCCGTCCACCATCCTCCCATGTCCGTCTACCATCCTCCCATATCCGTCCACCATCCTCCCATATCCGTCCACCATTATCCAATGCCCGTTCACCGTCCTCCCATGTTCATCCACCATCCTCCCATGTTCATCCACCTTCCTCCCATGTTCATCCACCGTCCTCCTATGTTCGTCCACCATCCTCCCATGTTCGTGCACCGTCTTCCCATGTTCGTCCACCGTCCTGCCTTGTCCGTCCACCGTCCTGCCATGTCCGTACACCGTCCTGCCATGTCCGTCCACCGTTCTGCCAGAGACAGAGCCGGTGGACAGAGGCGAGGCCGCGCAGTGCTCCCCACCGTGCACCGTGTGTGCACCGTGGCCACTACACACTCCTACACCGTGCCTCCAACACTCCTGCACTGCCTCTACACACTCTTTTAGCTCTCTCAGCTTGGGGCCCCGCTCAACCGCATGAAAATCCCAGTCCAGCCATCTCTGCTCTCTGATAGCCTCTTCATCCCTCAGGGCCCTCTCCTGGCCAGTCCAGCCATCCTGTCTGATAGCCTCTCATCCTCAGGGCCCTCTGGCCGTCCGCATTTCTCTGATAGCCTCCCACTCAGGGCCTCTCCTGGCCAGTCCAGCCATCTCTGCTCTCTGATAGCCTCTTCATCCCTCAGGGCCCTCTCCTGGCCAGTCCAGCCATCTCTGCTCTCTGATAGCCTCTCCATCCCTCAGGGCCCTCTCCTGGCCAGTCCAGCCATCTCTGCTCTCTGATAGCCTCTTCATCCCTCAGGGCCCTCTCCTGGCCAGTCCAGCCATCTCTGCTCTCTGATAGCCTCTCCATCCTAGGGCCTCTCTGGCCAGTCCAGCATCTCTGCTCTGATAGCCTCTCCATCCCTCAGGGCCCTCTCCTGGCCAGTCCAGCCATCTCTGCTCTCTGATACCCTCTTCATCCCTCAGGGCCCTCTCACTCTCCTGGCTTTAGGGGCCCATCACAATGCTGGTGTGCGGCTGGTGGTGGAGCTCGAGTGCAGCGCGGCGCCGTGCGCGGCGCCGTGCGTGGCGCCCGTGCGGCTGGTGGTCCCGTGCGGCTGGTGGTCCCGTGCGGCTGGTGGTCCCGTGCGGCTGGTGGTCCCGTGCGGCTGGTGGTCCCGTACGGCTGGTGGTCCCGTGCGGCTGGTGGTCCCGTGCGGCTGGTGGTCCCGTGCGGCTGGTGGTCCCGTGCGGCTGGTGGTCCCGTGCGGCTGGTGGTCCCGTGCGGCTGGTGGTCCCGTGCGGCTGGTGGTCCCGTGCGGCTGGTGGTCCCGTGCGGCTGGTGGTCCCGTGCGGCTGGTGGTCCCGTGCGGCTGGTGGTCCCGTGCGGCTGGTGGTCCCGTGCGGCTGGTGGTCCCGTGCGGCTGGTGGTCCCGTGCGGCTGGTGGTCCCGTGCGGCTGGTGGTCCCGTGCGGCTGGTGGTCCCGTGCGGCTGGTGGTCCCGTGCGGCTGGTGGTCCCGTGCGGCTGGTGGTCCCGTGCGGCTGGTGGTCCCGTGCGGCTGGTGGTCCCGTGCGGCTGGTGGTCCCGTGCGGCTGGTGGTCCCGTGCGGCTGGTGGTCCCGTGCGGCTGGTGGTCCCGTGCGGCTGGTGGTCCCGTTCGACTACTCGGCCCACTCACTGCACACCCCACTCACCACCGCCGCACGAGGCCGAACAGGGCGCCATCAGCTTCTCCATCCAGAAGTGGTGGCCAGAGCCGCACGTGGAGCCGTCTCCGCCGCAGACGCCGCAGATGTCCACCGTGCGCGTCGAGCCGATACGGAAGTCACAGCCCAGCCTCTGCAACACAACAAACCACACTCAGAGCCCACATAGCTAACTGCTATACCTCGCATAGACTATTGCCACAGACGAGATAGCTCGTGGGCATAGATAGGGTAGCATACACATAGCTTACAGTCATAGCTATGGAATCCCACAGTCAAAGATGGAGTAGCTAAGAGTCAGAGATGGAGTAGCTAAGAGTCAGAGATTACTTAGCTACTTAGGAGTAGCTAAGAGTCGGAGATGACGTAGTTGATAGCAAGATGGTGCAACCGGCAACGTACAGTCAGATATGGTGTAACTGACAGTAAAATATGGTGCAAATCACAGACCGAAACAGCCCATAGTCTGAGGAGCGGAAGCTCTGTTCGAGCCCTGGAGGGTCGATGTGGCTTATCACATGTTTCATTCTAGAACTTGCCGAGCGAAGTATAATGAAGCGTGCCGCTTTTAATGCTGCCTAGTTGAAATTGTAATCCTATGATTCCACACCGTTACTTTCTTACCGAAAACCTGACAAACAGTCTGGACGGCTACGGGTAGAGTTTGCTCGAAGCTGAGTTCAAAACAGTTTGCCCGTCCTGCACGGAGAAAAGCATTCGTGATTGTGCTGCTAACACCCGGAACTGTCCATCGACGTAAGGCTTGCAGCAGTGTACCAGATGCCAATGTAGTGAGTCTCCCACTGCCCTGACGGTGGCGGCCATTCCACGAGGTTCCGCGATACAGCCGATGTCTGACGAGTGGAGCCTGCAGCGGGCTCGGCTAAGAGCTACCGCTGAGCTCCAGACAAATGAGTGTGTGTGGGGGGGGAGGGTGGCTTTGGTGGCCTGGTCACTTCCTGCCACTCTGGTGAGGCCGGCCGGACGCCGGAGTCTGTCTCGTCGCCGCGCGGCGGACAGGCAGGGAAGACGCGGCCGGACGAGTCGTGCCGACGTCGTTATCGGGCCGAGGGGCGCCTCCGCCAGCCCAGTATTGACCGGCCGGCCGGCCCGGATTTTGGTGGGTCCAGGCCCGGCCCGGCCCTCGCCCCAGCTTGGCCGGCGGCCAGCGACGGCGAGCGGCGGCGCGCCCGCCTCGACGGCGCCTGTCGACGCGGCCGACCTCCGCCGGGTAGGCAGGGTCGACACGGCTAACCTCCACCGGGTCGGCAGGGTCGACACGGCTGACCTCCACCGGGTCGGCAGGGTCGACACGGCTAACCTCCGCCGGGTAGGCAGGGTCGACACGGCTAACCTCCACCGGGTCGGCAGGGTCGACACGGCTAACCTCCGCCGGGTAGGCAGGGTCGACACGGCTAACCTCCGCCGGGTAGGCAGGGTCGACACGGCTAACCTCCGCCGGGTCGGCAGGGTCGACACGGCTAACCTCCACCGGGTCGGCAGGGTCGACACGGCCGACCTCCGCCGGGTCGGCAGGGTCGACACGGCCGACCTCCGCCGGGTAGGCAGGGTCGACACGGCTAACCTCCGCCGGGTAGGCAGGGTCGACACGGCTAACCTCCGCCGGGTGGCAGGGTCGACACGGGACCTCCACGGGTGGGGTCGACACGGCCGACCTCCACCGGGTAGGCAGGGTCGACACGGCTAACCTCCACCGGGTCGGCAGGGTCGACACGGCTGACCTCCACTGGGTCGGCAGGGTCAACACGGCGGACCCCCGCCGGGTCAGACGTCGACACGGTCGCCGGCATTATCTGCATCGTTGAGCACCTCAGCATGCGTTCGCTCAACTGTCATAAATCGTCGCCGCCTGTCACACATGGCGCACAGGTCCTCCTGTAATCTCCGCATGGCACACAGGTCAGCATGTGATCTGCCATTCTTCCGGCGCTATGCAGAAGTCGCCCCCCGGTGGTGGGGGTTGTTGGCCGTCAGGGGTGTGAACCTGACCTGTTGAGGAAGGCGCTGGCAGTAATGGCCGGGAGGACGTGAACAACGTGGCAGCGATGCCCAGAGTGGCCGATATATTATCACGGACTTGTGTTTCAAGCCGTCTCACCGATCGGGCCGGCACCACGTCGACGGCGAGTGGCCGGTATTGAGCGCTGGACGCCAGGGTGAGGTCCATGCTCCAGGGCATGCCGGACATGTTCCAGACTGCAATTGACAGTCTGGAGACGTCACACAAGGCAGGACTGTATGGCCTGAGGACGTCTCACAGGCTGATCTTTGAGAGTCTGGAGGTATCCCGTGGAGCATGCCCGAGAGTCTGGAGATATCCCACGGAGTATATCACAGAGTCTGGAGATATCTCATGAAATATACCTAAGAGTCTGGAGATATCTCACGGAGTATTCCCGAGAGTCTGGATATATGTATCACACGGAATATACCTGAGAGTCTGTAGATATCTTGCGGAGTATACCAGTGAGTCCGCGCAGATAAGCTTTCGCATCTGACAAATGCACTCGACTGAATGGCTGCCTAATCGATTGTGAAGATGATGAGCAATTGACTTTGCGTTTCTCACGATGGCACGCACAGCATCCACAACACACGCAGCAGATGCTCCAGTGTTAAGCGCACTGGCGGACAAGGCTCGGATGGTCGTTTACCACCGATCTCCCTGCAGTCGCACGGTATGCACGCGACGGGCTGTATTGATCTATCGGGCCGGGTACACCCCCAGATGTCTCCCGACGGGACCATCCGATGTCGTGCCCTGGCCAGTGCCACCGGAGCGAAAAATCTGTTTGGCGTCTGAACATGGCCTTGAACTGCGTGCCCCCGGGGTCAGGGTTGTTGTCCGGCCGGTCGGTCGGTTGGTTGGTCATATACATTTTTATTAGAACCTTCCACAACACATTCGTGGCTATTACGATTCCTCGTCTTGTAGATAAAACGATAAGAGTAGGATAAAATTTTGTTAAAACACTGCGATGACAACCATTCCAAATTCACATTCTCACCAGTCTCACATAACACCAGGAAATAACTAACTCATGCCAAACATATCCATCAAGATGGCCTGATATGCCGTTTCAGCGCCGCACCAAACCGTGACACGGTCGGTCATGGGGTTGCGTCCACGACACCGCGAAGACTGCTCGCTCCTCAGCCTCAGTCGCTGCCATCCTCCGGGCATGAGTCTAGAGGATGGCCGTTGCCATCTTCTGGGCATGAGCCGACAGCGGGAACCTTCGTCTGAATGACCACAGACTGAAATTAAGAGGCTATAGATGTCTGAAATGCCGTATTTTTATCTTTGAAGATTTCTGAACGGCTCGGATTGCAGACTAAAAAGGACACAGCACCAAGAAACGACTGGAACAACTGGAGGCTTGGGTTGGGCCTGGATTCGAGAGGTTGGAAATGCCTTGGTGGGCAAGTAAAGCTGAAATATTGCGGCCGACACTCCCTGTCATTCCGATAAGCATGACGAACTCAGTGAATCGTGCATCGTGCAAACTCAGCGTTGGAAGTAGCAGTGGTGTAATGTTCTCAAAATAATTGTGGATCTACATCCCACAATTTCTCTTCAGCATCACCACCTTGTGATGTCCTAATTTCTCTTCAGCATCACCACCTTGTGATGTCCTAATTTCCAATGGCGTCACCACCTTCAGTTTCCAGATGGGGTCCAACCCCATAGCCGCAGGAACAATTTCCAAGCTACAGGTGTGAGACCGTGACTGTCTCTTGTGCCCGCCTCATATCTCCCATGCCTCGCCTTAACGAAAAAACTAGAATTTCGTCGACTTTGCTTCTAGACCCCCAAGCCTAAAACAAACTCTTTCTGTTCAAAATGTTCAATTCGGTGGCTCGAAAGCTTCGCCCATGCTCTTCTGATGTTTATATGGCCCTGTCCTATCCGGACGAAAGCAGCAGGCATCCCTCACCTCCCCATCATGCGTACAAACAGATCAACGTTTTTCCGCAGTCATAAAATGATTATTATCCGCATACTCGTACAAAAAGAGGTTATTACCCGGGTCCCATACTCTCATACCTTTACGAGTTGGCGTCGTGGCCGAACCGATGGACATTGCTATTGCTGGCTATTGCTTTTGAGAAAGCATGCTATTCAGCAGAACTAAATGGTAACCAAAGACGCAGTGAAGATGATGGTTCCAGCACTGGCATCGAGGAAGATAAAGATCATGTTTGCTGTTTTCCAAGACACACATAACACACACATTTCTCTTGATCGCAAACAGACGTGCCACCGACAAAAAACACCTGGTCTTTTTTTAACACCTGTCCGGACAAAAAACACCTGTCCAGGAATTACAACAGTGCGTCGTGTCGCTGCAGCCATTGTCCGGGAACTACAACAGTGCGCCGTGTGGCCGCAGCTATTGTCTGGGAACTACAACAGTGCGTCGTGTGGCTGCAGCCATTGTCCGGGAACTACAACAGTGCGTCGTGTGGCTGCAGCCATTGTCAGGTAGCTGCAACAGTACATCGTGTAGCCGCAGCTCTTGGCTGGAAGCTGCGACAGTGCGTCGTGTGGCCGCAGCCGTTGTCCGGAAGCTGCGACAGTGCGTCGTGTGGCCGTTGACCGGCGGCCGTTTGACACACACTCCGTCGCCGTCGAGAGCCAGCCGAGAGGCCGTTCGCGCGCCGGCCGCTACTCTGAAGTGGACTTCGGCCGGCCACCGGCGACGCAACAAAAACGCCTCGCCGTGTCACCGGCAGTCGGTTCCCACGTCCGAGCACCCTCCAGAGGCGCGCCAGTCCTGTCTAAAGTGGAGCCGGCCGGCCACCACTGGGGCTGGGTGGGGTGGCGGTGGGCAATGCAGATAGACAGCACCGAGGCGAAGTCGGGCCGCAATACCAAAGCCGCATCGCAGGAATACAAATACCAGGCGAGGAGCACAAACCGTGTCGGAAACCTGGAACGGAGCGGGGGCAGGGCAGACCGTGTTGGAGGATGAAGACGAGATGGCTGGGTTGAAAATTGGAGCTGTGCAATGGCAGGAGAAGGAGCGGGAGGATTGGAAGTTGTCTTTCAGATAAAAGGAAGGAGAAAACTGTGTTGAAATGGGGAAAAGTTAGGGAAGTAGTGCTGGTAAGAATATGCGCTCTTATGAAATGAAGGGACGGATGGTTGAGCTATCATAGCACAAATAGCCCACATGAACAATGCAACGCACGCGACGCGGTGAGAAGTACCCACTGTGACACCACATCGTGAGTCTGCTGAGAATCACCGCAAGGTGAAAGTCCCACTGTGACACCACATCGTGAGTCTGCTGAGAATCACTGCAAGGTGAAGTACCCACTGTGACACCACATCGTGAGTCTGCTGAGAATCACCGCAAGGTGAGAATACCCCTGTGACACCACATCTGAGCCTGCTGAGAATCACTGCAAGGTGGAAGGACCCACTGTGACACCCATCGTGAGCCTCTAAGAATCACCGCAAGGTGAGAAGTACCCACTGTGACACCACATCGTGAGTCTGCTGAGAATCACCGCAAGGTGAGAAGGACTGCGATATATTTGCGCTCAAATTATTTATATCATGTTATTTATAAAGAAATAAGTTATATGTCAAGGAAGGTCAGATTAGGTGGCCAGCCAGCAGAACTGCTTGTTGCACTAATGGACTTCTTCGAAACTATTCAATACAATAAAATATACAATGGACAATTTATCACTATTCTCGGTAAAACTGAAGACGGACTGCAGCGATTAAGTTGGAAGCCGCACAAAATAGCACGGTCTTCTTTCAGGGTTTTCAGTATGCAACCATGCAATACATATTGGATTAGTGCTCGTAGTGCGGGGTAATTTTCTACCTCCTCGCAGTACGGGGCACCCTGGCCGTAAGCCAAATGCCGGTTCCTGCTTTAATATTTATGATACGGCAGCAGAAGACTTAGTCTAACACACACGTACACAGGTCATGTCACCGATCCCGTCATGGCCAAATATCTGAACATATTCTATGAACTGCTGAAGAGTAAAACAATTCATTCGAAATGTTGAGGAAGTTTTACAGAATCAGAGTCAGTACTAAACGCAAGCTTGTTGCACTGACCATGAACCCACCTCCCAATCGAGAAATTCCAGCTCTACAGCACAAATTTCGCCAAGAGTTTAACATACCTACATAGTGGGCACGGCCTCCTGGCGCATGCACCCCTGACCTTGCCTGGCCATTTGCTGTCGGCAACTGGCCACCCGAACCGAAGGTGTTAATAGCGAGCACGTGAAGCAAGTCGAACCCGTCTTGCCAAGACGGGGGGGGGGGGGGAGACATTTGCAGGCCAACGCTCCATTCACTGAGCTAACCACCCAGCAGTTTTCGAGAGACATGGCACTGAAGAATAGGTCACTAGTGCCACGAAAGCAAACCACATGCTTTCCACCCTCCGCAACAATTTTTGAGAAAACGTCCACCATGTTTGATTTTTTTTTGGGTGGGTGGGGGACAAGTTTCGGAAAACGTTGGGAAATATAAAAAAAAATCCTAATAGTATTTAGGCACGCCAATCACATCTGAAATTAACTCGACGTGCAAAATTACCCTGGTCCAGCCATTTGTACTTCGCAACGGTCCGTATTTTGGCCTCTTGGAGCTCCTGGATTATATGTGCTTTCGGGACGTTCCGGGTCATATCAAATTGACCTAACATGATGCCTTGAAACCTACCACATTCCGACAGGACATAATGTGCCCCTGCACATATGCAAGGGTCTGAACAATATTGGTTAGCAACGAAGTTATGTACAAGGACACATTGTTTCAAGTTTAACCTTTCATTTGATGTGGGGACCTGTCCTGATGACACATTTGCATTTTTGCATTTTACGTTGATGATTTGTATATTCACTCACCTACCAATTTTCACCGTATCTTGCATGGTTTGCTTGCAAACAATGTTTCTATATGTATCCAAGAACCGTGTTGGCTGTCAGCTGTCCGTATTGGCCGACGGGGCTGCCAGTGATTTTGACCCGCCCCCGCTCCGGTGTCTGAAGCGTCTAGAACGCAATGGATTGACATGATGTGCGAGAACGGCGGTCACGATAGTGACGCCAAATATCAAGACGACAGCAACGGTTCAGAAGTTACCTCAGACAAATACCAGTGGGGGAGTCACAGTGATCCCACACACTGTGGGGGTTAAATCGTCGTTGGTGAATACTGATCATACACTTACATGGTTCAAAACATGCCTATTACGGTAAGTTTACACATGACAGCCTTACTGTCCTTCCATTCTGCCAATCCGACACCATCCATCCGTCATAGCTCATCCGTCACGGCTCATCCGTCACAACTCACCCGTCACAGCTCATTCTACACCATCCGGCATAGCTCATCCGTCACAGCTCATCCATCACGGCTCACCTGTCACAGCTCATCCGTCATAACTCATCCGTCACAGCTGCGCTCGGGTGCCCCAGAGCGGCAACCCGGCCGCTTGGGTGTATTGCCGTGTGCTGAAGCGTAGTAGAAATTCTCTTCTGAGCGTGGAGTGCAGCGCATAATTCACGATTGAGCGGGGCAGCAGACAATGTGTTGACCGGGGCGGCAGACAATGTGTTGACCGGGGCGGCAGACAATGTGTTGACCGGGGCAGCAGACAATGTGTTGACCGGGGCAGCAGACAATGTGTTGACCGGGGCAGCAGACAATGTGTTGACCGGGGCAGCAGACAATGTGTTGACCGGGGCAGCAGACAATGTGTTGACCGGGGCAGCAGACAATGTGTTGACCGGGGCAGCAGACAATGTGTTTACCGGGGCAGCAGACAATGTGTTGACCGGGGCGGCAGACAATGTGTTGACCGGGGCAGCAGACAATGTGCTAACCGGGGCAGCAGACAATGTGTTGACCGGGGCAGCAGACAATGTGTTGACCGGGGCAGCAGACAATGTGTTGACCGGGGCAGCAGACAATGTGTTGACCGTGGCAGCAGACAATGTGTTGACCGGGGCAGCAGACAATGTGTTGACCGGGGCAGCAGACAATGTGTTGACCGGGGCAGCAGACAATGTGTTGACCGTGGCAGCAGACAATGTGTTGACCGTGAAGCGCAGTGTGTGACGTCTGAACACGTGCATTGATCAATGTCACGTTGGACTTATGTCACTGGCTCGTCCTGTGACTCACACCTCGGCTCTCGCCATCCTTCAGAGCCCCTTACGCTCGCTCCATCTCTCCCTATCTGCCCCACCTCCCGACGCCCACCCCATCTTTCGCCATCCGCACCAGCCCCTAGCATCTTCCCTGGCTCTCACCATCTCACCATCTCTGCCCCGGCCGGCACATGACATCCGACGGTGAACCGTGTTTCAGTTGCGGGGCGGGCTGCCGGCCACGGCCGTGCACGTTTACACGGCTGCAGGCCATGGTCGGACATGTGTATACGGCTGCCGGCCACGGCAGGGCACGTGTATACGGCTGCAGGCCATGGTCAGACACGTGTATACGGCTGCCGGCCACGGCAGGGCACTATCGGCTGCAGGCCATGGTCGGACATGTGTATACGGCTGCCGGCCACGGCAGGGCACGTGTATACGGCTGCAGGCCATGGTCAGACACGTGTATACGGCTGCCGGCCACGGCAGGGCACGTGTATGCGGCTGCAGGCCATGGTCGGACACGTGTATACAGCTGCAGGCCACGACAGGGCACGTGCATAAGACGGACGCCCACGGATAGCAGGGTCAACACCTGCAGACAAACGAGCCGCCGCCAGCCGATCCATAATCACCCAATTAATACAGTCTCGTCAGCGAGGCCAGGCCGCTCGTCAGCGCGCCGCATCGTAAATCCGCATTACGGGTGGGCCGGCGACGGCGAGAGGGCGCGCTAATTTGCCGGGCGGCCGGCGTGCGCGCTGATGTACCTGTCGTTGGCGGCGATGGCTTCCGCTCTGCCGACAGACGCCGCCGAGCGTGGCTGCAAATGAAGCCGCGCTGACGTGCTGCCGATATCGACGCTGCCGTGAGGGTGACAAGCCGTTCGAGCGGCGGCGGTGCGGCGAGTGCCCGCTCCGCCGCTCGGACATCCTCGCAGCGGCAACCCGGCCGAGCGGCGGCGGTGCGGCGAGTCCCCGCTCCGCCGCTCGGACATCCTCGCAGCGGCAACCCGGCCGAGCGGCGGCGGTGCGGCGAGTGCCCGCTCCGCCGCTCGGACATCCTCGCAGCGGCAACCCGGCCGAGCGGCGGCGGTGCGGCGAGTGCCCGCTCCGCCGCTCGGACATCCTCGCAGCGGCAACCCGGCCGAGCGGCGGCGGTGCGGCGAGTCCCCGCTCCGCCGCTCGGGGACCTCGCAGCGGCAACCCGGCCGAGCGGCGGCGGTGCGGCGAGTCCCCGCTCCGCCGCTCGGACATCCTCGCAGCGGCAACCCGGCCGAGCGGCGGCGGTGCGGCGAGTCCCCGCTCCGCCGCTCGGACATCCTCGCAGCGGCAACCCGGCCGAGCGGCGGCGGTGCGGCGAGTCCCCGCTCCGCCGCTCGGACATCCTCGCAGCGGCAACCCGGCCGAGCGGCGGCGGTGCGGCGAGTGCCCGCTCCGCCGCTCGGGGATCCTCGCAGCGGCAACCCGGCCCCGCGCGGCTGAATTGCCGTGCGCTAAAGCGTAGTGGAATTTCTCTCCTGGGCACGGAATTCGGCGCAGAATTCGTAACTAAGCGTGGCAGCAGACAGCTTGTTGGCCGTGAAGCGCACTGTGTGACGTGTGACGCCGGAACACGTGCATTGGCCAATGTCACCAGGTGCGCAGCCACAACATTCTTCGGAGTGGGTGGGGGCGAACATGGATCAACAAATATTTTGCGAGTTTTGTTTAGCTCCCCCTCCAAAAACAAATCACACCAGCGTTTGATTTTCCAGAAATGAAGGCAACTTAACGGGGTGGGAGGGGTTGTGGCAGTAGCAACACTCTGGGCTGCGCCACTGAGTTTCACAGATTCCTCTGTCCCTTGGACTCTCCTCTTTGGATTTGTCGCTGGTGCCATGGTATTCGGATGAACACCTTGGTAGCCCTAATAACATGGCTTAGTTGACCTTGCGATTACAACAAAGCCTTCTTGTCGGTTGCTTCAAGGCCCCTTGGACATGCCTGCCTGCGTGTACCAATTCGCTGAGTTTTAAGAAGTGCCACCAAACCCCATAGCTCAAATCGTTTTCAGGATGTCCCCCCCAACCCCCCCCCAAAAAAAACGCTGCAGTTTTCACAATGCTGTTTGTGTCAAGTAAATAAATGCTTGGGTGAACTATTTATTGTCGTATGATACTGCCACAAGTTAGTTGAAAGATCACTTTTAACTTTTCCCTTTTTACTTCTTATGGGTTTTCTTCGGAATAAATAATTAAGTATTTTCCACTGTAAAGGGATAACCCAAATTTACAAAACAGTTTGTGACACTTCGCTTTCGTATATAGCAGTGCCACAGTTAATTTCTCGCATTCGGAGAAACGGCACCGGTAGTAGGAGAAAAAGACCTTGAACATCATGAGCAAACCTATAACGAGGACCCACGAAGGTGCTTCGAAAAAACTGCATTCAAGATTGCGAACACAACGGAAACTTGGATTTCACGAACGGATCCTTTTGAAAGCTATATTATCGGCTCAGCACAACCATTCTTGACAAATCATGACCGTAAATGTGAAATACAATAGGCGAACAAAGCGTCTTCCTCGGCAAGTATGAACGGTGTGGCCGACCAGGCTTTCCATCAACCTAACTATGGTCTCTTCGCAGCATTGCAAACATGGCAGCTTAACTATCACATAACTACTGCACAAAGGGAGTGGTCGACTACGTTCGATGGCTAAGACGGCTTCACACGGAAAATGGCATTGCTCACTGAGTGAATATGGATTGCGTTGTAAATCCTTCCAAACAAGATACAAAGGCACTCGGCATGGTAAGCGTCACATTGCGCTTGGCAATTGCCAGCTGATGGATTATCATCGTAAATCAGGGCACTGGTTTCAACTTGAGGTAAGCGCTCGATTGTTGCCACTCTGTCGCGTTCGCCGCACTTAGTGGTAGGCGAACCGTCAGCGCGCTGATGGTGCTGATGGCATTGCGGGTGCACGTGCTGCCCTGCGTCCAACACATTCTACAAGTATCTCACCGAATAACAAACTCTCGCACACGACAACCCACGCAACGTCAGCTCCTCCATTTTGAGCAGACAGGTATGATCACATAGTACCTACGCCTGCACCTTGAGCACACAGCCACAGCCCACTTCCAACACGTATTCAATTCAAGTCAACATGACTACCTACGAACAAATGCGTCATGGACAAGTAGTCACAGCTTGGGCATGTAGTCACATCTTGGGCACGTAGTCACATATTAGGCATGTGATCACGTATTTGGCATGCAGTCGCAGCTTGGGTACGTAGTCACATCTTGGGCATATAGTCACATCTTGGACATGTAGTCACATCTTGCTGGCTTGAACGACACGATAATGGAAAATGCTGAAAACATGTCAAACTCAATGCACTTCTTTTCATCTCAGTCCACACTTATTGACTATATCTTGGCAGCGTTCTGTGATAAAATGCCATTCAAGTCCTTTTCTTGGGATTGTCGGCAAAATTATGTATCTAAAACAGGAATAACAATAAGCATACGCTGTAATTTGTCGGCATCACTGCATCAGCAAATGTTAGAGACTTGGAATAAATGTGGAAGGATGCAAATATGCCGTGTCTAAAGCATTTCAACTCGGATTATATTTCACTTGGTCCACCCGGACAGCTGCCTACATATGACGATAGGCCTGGCCAGATATAGAATCAGTGCTCCGTGAAGCACATATCGCCTACATATGTTTATATCGCCTACATTTGGTTATATCGCCAATATCTGTTAGCCCGTTCCTCCGGTCAGACCCTCACACCCATCTCGGGGATCATTTAATGAACCTTTCCTAACTTCCAAAACTAATCGTTGCACGAAAACGAACAGGGCATCATCGGAAAGCCCTCGACGAATAGGGCCAGAAAATGTCCTCACTTTTATATTGAAGTCAATAATGGCAGTTTTGGACAAAGTTGACTTTTACAAAACATTTCATATCTCCATTTCTGGTGCAGACAGCTAAAACGAGGCGTCATTTGATTGCTAATTATGCAGCGTAACTAACAAAAATAGTCATATTGGCCCAAAATGGGCATAACTTGGCAGTGGTCTGAAGTCACTAACCTGACCCCACACAAAATACGAGATATGCGTGTTATAAGCACTGCGAAATTGTAGTCATGTAGTAAGTTCATATATACATATATATATATATATATATATATATATATATATATATATATATATATATATATATATGTATTCCTTCTATACACTTTCGTGCATATGAGCAATTGCTCCTTAAAGAAAAGAAAAAATATTACAGACCAATAACTTTTTGCCCTTCGGAGACCGCACGGATTAATATCGCCTACATTTCTGAATTTATTGCTAGATTTGACAAGTCAAGCAACCTTTTTTCGTGGTGCTACAATCAAAGTTTTCAACCGATGTTATAAACATCAATGGTGATCATGAGGCACAAAATGTACTATTACACTCCGAAGTCCGACTTCAAGAATTTCCTCTGAATCATTTCCACCAGATACTGAGTCAATGCATTAACATCCATGAGATCTACCACTAGCCTGCTGGCGATGACGAAGATCTACCACAAGCCTGCTGGCGATGACGAAGATCTACCACTAGCCTGCTGGTGATGACGAAGATCTACCACTAGCCTGCTGGCGATGACGAATATCTACCACTAGCCTGCTGGCGATGACGAAGATCTACCACTAGCCTGCTGGCGATGACGATTGCTCCAAGTTGTCGAGAGAAGTCATAAAGTCATAAAGTCATAAAGTATTAAGGCTTAATAAGAGCCACAGGGGCCCATCCGGGTTAAGCCTATCTAGAAAAGGTACTAGAATGTACATACTCCCACCCCAATCAATCCCTTATCCCAAGTTCCTAGGAAGCTATATATCCCAGCCCATCTAACACCACTCACTTGCTACCGCCTAACACCCTCAATAATCACAAGCTCCTCCCATCACACCCATCGTGCCACCATAGACAACCTCATCAGCATCACATCCCGAAGGAAGGTGCCGAATCCACTGCTAGGCACATCCCACAGAAATTCATAAAGCGTTCAGACTTAATAAGAGACTCACTGCTATTGCATAATACACTCAACAATTACAAACTCCTCCCATCATACCTATTGTGCTACCATAGACAATCTCATCAGTATCACATCCCGAAGGAAGGTGCTGAATCCACTGCTAGGTACACCCTATATAAAGTTATAAGGCATTTAGACTTAATAAGAGACTCACTTGCTATTTCATAACACAGTCAACAATTACAAACTCCTCCCAACTCCCACTCCTCCCTGTCGATCAACCTTCCCTGGAATACAGAAAAACAATCCCCCTATTCTTATAATGATTGTCTATGCCGTTTTTAAAGATGTTCAGTGTGTTGCTACTGACAATGGTTCCTGGCAGCTGGTTCCAGTGTTCTACTACCCTGTTGGTGAAGAAAGACTGTCTTAACCTTGTCCTGCTGTGATTAACTTTAATTTTGAATTGATGACCTCTAATTGCATCATTTCTGTTAAATTCAAACATTTCCCTGAGATATCCCTGTTCCTGACCATGAACAAATTTAAAAACCTCGATGAGATCTCCTCTCAGCCTTCTATATCTAAGTGAAAACATATTCAATTTCTTCAATCTTTCCTCATATGCCAGGTTGCCCATGCCATTCACCATTTTTGTTGCCCTCTTTTATACTCTCTCGGAAAGCCAACAATCTTTTTCATAACTAGGGCACCAAGCTTGGACACAATATTCCAGATGTGGCCTGACATATGCACAATAAAGCTTCCTGATGACCTCCTCACTTTTGTATGACACATTCCTCTGTATTGCCCCAAGCATTCTTAGTGCCTTCTTCCTGGCTTCTTTGGTCTGTTCTGATGCCCCCAATTTTGTGTTCAAAATAACACCTAAGTCCTTCTCCTGCTGAGTCACAGATAGTACTTGGCCACCCATCAAGTATGGAGCCTTCATATGCTGCCTACCTACATGCATGACTTTGCACTTATCAAAATTAAACTTCATTTGCCATTTTTCGGACCACTTCACTAGCTCGTCTAAGTCTTTCTGCAGCAAAACCTGCTCATTTTGCCCTGTTATTGCCCTAAAGATCTTCAAATCATCCGCAAATTTCAAAACCTTACTGCTTAGGCCACATTCAATGCTATTCACATATATAATGAACAATAGTGGCCCCAGTACCGACCCCTGGGGGACTCCACTAAGAACATTTTGCCATGATGACTTTGTACCATTTAGCATCACTCTCTGCTGTCTATCTGAAAGCCACAACTCTATCCATTTTAGGATGCTACCTGCAATACCATGGACCTGAAGCTGCATCATTAACCGTTTATGGGGTACCTTGTCAAAGGCCTTACTAAAGTCAAGATATGCTACATCAACCTGATTTCCCTGATCAAATTGTTCTGTAGCAAAATTGAAAAAGTCCAAGAGATTTGTGAGGCACGATCGCCCTTTTCTAAACCCATGTTGAGTATCTTGAATCAATTTGCTTCCTTCCAGAAAACTAACTATTCTATCCTTGATAATTGATTCGAGTACCTTGCAGACTAGGGATGTGAGGCTTACTGGCCTATAGTTTTCAACTTTCCCTCTTTCTCCTTTCTTGAAAATAGGAACTACATTTGCCCTTTTCCAATCTGTTGGAATTTCATTTTGCGAAACTGATCTACAAAATATTATGCTAAGTGGAATTGCCACTTCCTTTTCAGCTTCCCGCAATACCCTAGCATAAATTCCATCGGGTCCTGCTGCCTTGTTTGTCTTTATTTTTCTGATATTGAAAACAATATCACTATCAATGAAATCAACATCGTGTATCTGATCACCTGTCACTGAACTGTGGTTCACGGTTGGCAGATTAGTCACATCCTCCACTGTAAACACTGATTTAAACTGCTTGCTTAGCTCCTCAACCATCTCACTATCCTCACTCAATATAGTCCCATTTACATCCAGTGGACCAATTGTGCTTGAAACTTTACTTAGCTTGTAGAAACTAAAGAACTTTTTACTGTCCCCATTACAGTTCCTAGCCAAATCCAATTCTTTTGCTCGCTTTGCTGCTCTGATTTTCTGCTTCACAGCGTCTCTAGATTTTTGATACGACCTTAGATTTACGATATTTGAAGCCTCCTTAAATACTCTAAATGCACCTTTCTTAGCCTTAATTGCTTTCATCACATCTGGTGTAAGCCATGCTGGCTTTCCTACCCTTCTTTTGCGCCTTTGCTTTTGGGGAACATGTCTAATCTGAATTTCCCTCAAGTAGGATTTGAACTTTTCCCACATTTCACAGGCATTTAAATCAAAGAATTCTTCTTCCCATTTTATGGCACTTAAAGCCTCTCTCATGCAGGCAAAGTCTGCCCTGTTAAAATTTGGAATCTTTGCCAAATTATCCTTGATTGTCCCTGATACCTGTGCCTTGAATCTCACTATGTTATGGTCACTTCTTCCCAGAGTTTCTCCTACAGTCAAGTCTTGAACTAAATCACTTAAATCTGAGAAGACAAGGTCCAAGAATGAGCCCTGCCTGGTTGGTTCCATTACAAACTGGTGTAAGAACAAGTCCTCTTCAAGGCATTTCCTAAACAGTTTACATGATGGGGAGCCAACACCAACATTTTCATATCCTTTTAGATTAAAGTCACCAAGAATAAGGCATTTCCTCTGAAAGTTTCTACTGATTTCCTCACAAATCACCTTATCAAGCTCCAGTTGCTGAGAATGTGGCAAGGTTCCTGATCGATACAAAGCTCCTATCCTCAGTTTATTGTTGTTGCCTTTTCCCACAGCAACATCAAGCCAAATGGACTCCACAGACACATTTTTCACCCCATCTACTACTTTTTGAGAACTGTATAAGCTATTCACATAGAGCATTACACCACCCCCTTTCACTGCTGGACCCCTATTGCATGAAAACATATTGTATCCCTGGATCTCATAGTCCTGCAAGTTATCCCCAAAATATCCCTCACTGACCCATGCCTCAGTAATGCAAACAAAATCTGGTTTCTCCTCAGCAACATAACACTTGAACTCATCAAATTTGGATCGAATGCTCTGAGCATTAAGCATCATACACATAACAAAAGTTCCAAGACCATCTTTGGCTTTTTTATGTTGAGTAGCTCTATCATCTCTGGATGAGCCACCACTCTGCCCCCTTGATCTACTGCTACCCCTATTTGCTGACTGTGAGGTTCTATTGCCTATGCTGTCACTATTGACATATCCCTGAGATGGCAATGCCAATTCTTCCCTCCCCACCCCATTATCTAGTTTCCCTGAAGGACATGTTCGTATACTTTGCCTAACACTTGCACCCCCTTCTCAGAGAAGTGCAAGCCATCCCTCTGATAGAGGTCAGATGAGCCATAAAACCTGCACCACTTGTCAACAAAAGTCAAACCTAACTCATTGCAAAGCCTACCTACCCTGGCATTGGCTGCCAGTGCCCTAGAGCTCCACTCAGGGGAGACTCCAGCCCTAGGCAGAATAGCTGTCACAATAACTCTGCTATTGCTTTGCTTCAGGGTGGCCAGAAGGGCCCTGTAGTCCTGCATCAGCTCCTCACTCCTAGCAGGACCTATGTTGTTCACTCCTACCTGCACTATAACTGTGCTGAACTGGTTTTCGCTGGTGGCCTGTGCGACCACTTGGACCAGGTCTCTAACTTTGGCACCAGGCCTGGTGATGCACCTCCTACCTTTCCGACCTTTACAGAATACCCTATCCAAATGCCGCACACGAGAGTCTCCTACGACTAGCACTTTCTCCTTGCTGCTATCACTATCACTATCACTATCCTGAAAGAAATTACCCGCGCAAAGCACAGTTGTGAAGAATTCACTTTGTTTCCCGACCATGGATCAACTAAGCGAGAACATTTCATTCTTGCTCAGGTGATATCAATTTGTCAGCGGATTGTTTGCTTTCCTAACACTCGAGCTTCATCTTCAATATCCTGGCAGTCTCGACAAGTGAACTTAGCTGTGTTCCCGTTGACACCTTGTTGTTCAGAAATACTGGGAAAGATATTCGCATATTAGAACACTTATTTCGATAGTTCAGCAGTCCAGTAATTCATTTACATCAGGTTATTGGGTGAACCAGGGCGGAGTTTAATATTTGATATTATCAACGCATCAGAACGCAAAGCTGCTTAACGCATGACCGTGCATGATCGCATAAAGCATGCTACCCTTGTGACCAGCTGACGGCTTATCCATCCGCGGCTGCCACGTGGCAGTTCCTAGATGACAAGAGCTCGAAAGCTCGATCATCATATGATGATCGAGCTGTTTGAACTGCTTCTGCGGATCTTCTCGATGACTATTTAAAGAAGCGCGGTCAAAGCGATTCTCAACACAGATTCTCGGCCACAGACACAGGATATGTGCGTGATAGTAGGCCTCGCTGGCGAAGAACCAATGCACCAACTGCGAATCACAAGCGAGCCTGAAATTGAAAGCTTCAGGATTTGCCGCTGAAGATGGGAATAAATGCTGAATAGTCTTGTGGAGTTTCCAGGTTTCAGGGCGGTGCCTGTATCGTGTGAGTGGACTCCACGTTTGACGGCATGCTCGGAGTGTGCAGAGATTCCCGCCCTGAACATGATTGAATATACTAGGTCCTGTCAACAAGAAGATGACGACGGACGGTGGCCAGTAGCGATTCAAATTCGCAGTAGGTATGCCTACATTGCCCGACCTTTCCGTGACTGTACCGTCCGCACCAGTACCGTCCGTACCAGTACCGTGTATACCAGTACCGTCCGTACCAGTGCCGTCCGTTCCAATACCGCCCGTACCAGTACCGTTCGTACCAATACCGCCCGTACCAATACCGCCCGTACCAATACCGCCCGTACCAACACCGCCCGTACCAGTACCGTCCGTTCCAATACCGCCCGTACCAGTACCGTTCGTACCAATACCGCCCGTACCAATACCGCCCGTACCAATACCGCCCGTACCAATACCGCCCGTACCAATACCGCCCGTACCAATACCGCCCGTAACAATACCGCCCGTACCAGCAACGCAGCACCACGGACACCACACCCACACCACGGGCTCCACACAGCCGAGCTGGGAGGATGCACCGCCGCAGCACGTCCCCGACGCCGGCTCACCTCGCACTTGCCGTCGACGCAGACGTCGAGGCTGCCGTGGCGGCAGCGGGTGCCGTCGATGACGCGCGGCGACAGCTTGGCCACCAGGCGGTGGCCGTGCGCCCGGCACGTCAGCGCGCATGGGTCGGCCGGGTCCGGGTACGGCCGCCAGCTGTAGGTGCGTCCGTCAGAGTACGGCTGGTCGGCGTAGGCGGCGCACTGCGCCACGCGCGGGTCGGTCACGTTCACGCACACCTGCAACACGTCATCACACGTGGCTGACGTCACGGGCTGGGCTGGTGACGTTCACGCACACCTGCAACACGTCATCACACGTGGCTGACGTCACGGACTGGGCTGGTGACGTTCACGCACACCTGCAACACGTCATCACACGTGGCTGACGTCACGGACTGGGCTGGTGACAATCTGTGTCACATCTAGTCCACACCGAGCCTGGCCTGCTGCTCAGTATATTCACGCCCTTGCATCTTCTATTCCTAGTGTTACTGCTGGTTTCTACAGCTGGCTAGTCGAACACCCACCCAGACAACCAGATCCCAGTACCGCTAACTGGCTCTGCAAGTTTCCAGTGCAGCTAACTAGCCACTGTCCCCGGAACTACTAGTAACACCCCGGTACCATGAGTTGGCCACTGTCCCTGGAAGTCTCAGTACTGCTAACTTGCTGCTGGAAGTCTCCCGTACCACTAGTTGGCCACCACAGTCCCCAGTATGGTCAACTGACCACCACAATCATCAGTACCGCTAACTGGCCACCACCATCCTCAGTACCACTAACCGGTCACTTCAGACCTCAGTACCGCTAACTGGTCACCACAATCCTCAGTACCGCCAACTGGCCACCACAATCATCAGTACCGCTAACTGGTCACTTCAGAACTCAGTACCGCTAACTGGCCATCACAGGCCTCATTACCGACAACTGGCTATCGCAGACCTCAGTACCGCTAACTGGCCACCACAATCCTCAGTACCGCCAACTGGCCACTGCAATCCTCCAGTACCGCCAAATCGCCAGTAGCGCTCAATTTGGGCCTCGACAATGCCGCGATGAGCTGTTGTTTTGCTTTTGACAGATCTCATTACAGAAGTTTGACAGTTCACTTGAAATAATTTTAGAGAGCCGTGCGTCGGGGTGCCGCAGGACGGCCAGCCCGCCAGTCTGACTGACAGACAGAGGCTGCGCGGACACAAGTTGGCCGGCCGAAGTCGTCCCGGTCGCCGGAATATCGCACGGTGGATATGGTGGAGTTATGCGTGCTGACAGCCGGCCACAACGGCGCCGTCACCAAGCTGGAAGTCTGGCAGCTCGTGTCGTACGCGACGCTGGAACTCGACCAATACTACTCCAGCAAAGTTGCGTTCACCTGAGTAATAATATGGCTGTGGCGTGTGGCTGGCAGGCGGACCTTGACCGACCACATGGATGTAGCGCTGGTGCCAATGTAACGTGTGGCTGGCAGGCGGACCTTGACCGACCACATGGATGTAGCGCTGGTGCCAATGTAACGTGTGGCTGGCAGGCGGACCTTGACCGACCACATGGATGCAGCGCTGGTGCCAATGTAACGTGTGGCTGGCAGGCGGACCTTGACCGACCACATGGATGTAGCGCTGGTGCCAATGTAACGTGTGGCTGGCAGGCGGACCTTGACCGACCACATGGATGCAGCGCTGGTGCCAATGTAACGTGTGGCTGGCAGGCGGACCTTGACCGACCACGTGGATGTAGCGCTGGTGCCAATGTAACTGTGGTTGGCAGGCGGACCTTGACCGACCACATGGATGTAGCGCTGGTGCCAATGTAACGTGTGGCTGGCAGGCGGACCTTGACCGACCACATGGATGTAGCGCCGGTGCCAATGTAACGTGTGGCTGGCAGGCGGACCTTGACCGACCACATGGATGCAGCGCTGGTGCCAATGTAACGTGTGGCTGGCAGGCGGACCTTGACCGACCACATGGATGTAGCGCTGGTGCCAATGTAACGTGTGGCTGGCAGGCGGACCTTGACCGACTACATGGATGTAGCGCTGGTGCCAATGTAACGTGTGGCTGGCAGGCGGACCTTGACCGACCACATGGATGCAGCGCTGGTGCCAATGTAACGTGTGGCTGGCAGGCGGACCTTGACCGACCACATGGATGTAGTGCTGGTGCCAATGTAACGTGTGGCTGGCAGGCGGACCTTGACCGACCACATGGATGTAGCGCTGGTGCCAATGTAACGTGTGGCTGGCAGGCGGACCTTGACCGACCACATGGATGTAGCGCTGGTGCCAATGTAACGTGTGGCTGGCAGGCGGACCTTGACCGACCACATGGATGTAGCGCTGGTGCCAATGTAACGTGTGGCTGGCAGGCGGACCTTGACCGACCACATGGATGTAGCGCTGGTGCCAATGTAACGTGTGGCTGGCAGGCGGACCTTGACCGACCACATGGATGTAGCGCTGGTGCCAATGTAACGTGTGGCTGGCAGGCGGACCTTGACGGACCACATGGATGTAGCGCTGGTGCCAATGTCGCGTCCGAGTGTTCGACGCTACTCACAATAAGGCTGCCAGCTGTTCTGTCTGCCATTCCATCAACTTAAGGAGGAATACATTCCGTCATCTAGGAGAAATACATTCCGAACACACTCAAGATTGTGCACTGTTCCAATTAATATGAAATGCTCACTGGGAGTCGCAAAAGTTAAAAATAAAAAATGCAGCATGTTTCTTTATCATGGCGACAATTAAAGACAATGATGGTCTACTTCTGGCGTCGAAGTAGATTCAGGCATCATCTGGCCAAGGACTGTTCCAGAGTTTATTTGATGGATCTAGTGGAAGTCCACTAGGTCAGCTTCCTCACTGGACGAACCACGTGAAGATATTGAGCATCTACCTTAATATATCTAAAAGTTGAAGTCATAGGATGCTTATTTATTTGAGATTCGTTAGTTATTTGGGCTTTAGTCCGCATCGACTTCATTGGTCATACAGCGCCCAATTATATATTTGAGGCATATCCCTTACTTAAATATACTCCTTAAAAGGAACTGGCTGGGAACCAGCAAACAGACACACAATTCGCATTACAATTTCCTACATGTGATATCTATCCTTAAGCTGACGTAGCGGCGTGTTCCTGCACCCACCAATGTAATATCCATTTACATCAATACGGCGCAGTTGTTGCAGAACCTTGAACCATAATCAACACTGCTTGTAGCTGTCCGATCTCTCGCTACGAAAATATTCGTTATCTTTCTGAGTGGTGCTTGAGGTGTAATTGCGGTGCCACAGGTTGTCGGTGGGTAAATAAGGTGAGCCAAACTACAGCTTGAAAGGGGCACCAGCGTATGTGAAATTAACACAGAACCAACTCATCAGGATTTACAATTCTGAGTCTATTTTGCAAGTAGAATAACAAGCACATGTAGCCAAATTACAGATAGGACCGCACATGCATTCATTACTGCCAAAATTGGATTTATTTTCCATTTTCGGCTGTGAAATAAGGATTAAGTTCTTCATACTGCAAGTAAATTTGTCATACACTTCCCTCACCGCTACTGGAGTTGCATCTTGCACAACGTAATTTTGGGCACTTCGATGCTTATCTAGGTCCGAAAACTGGTATCAGGGAGATTATTTTCATAGTTGGTATACCTGATATTACTGGTACGACAGTCGACAAACATGATGCTGACAGATAACACATTGACAATGGACATCCGTGTGAACACTATCCAAGAGATTGTCATTATCAAACGGAATAACGACATCCATTTTGTGTCATGTATTTTGCCTTTTCCACCTTAGCTAACTTCATGCAAGGCCCGAGGGCCGGCATCGCTTCGTAACGCTGGAGAGCCCGGTGCCCGTGTCCGAGAGTGGGAGTCCTAGTCACCGCCGCGTTTACACGCCACTTCTGCTGTGGCGGGCAGTCTCCCTGCCCCGTCTATTGAACTAGGCATACAAGGGCAGACTGCTATTCCATGCGGCTGGTCATGTGAATACCATCGTAACGCAATGATAATCACAGGGAACCCGCAGGCAACATACAGGTCGAGACCCCAACACCCTGCACCCATGGGTGTGATCCGAATCGGCTCCCCTCCATGGAGAACATGGACGTCTGGCCAGCAGTGTATCACGGGAGGAGTTGGCCTGAAGGTCTCGTTCCTCTCTCCCGCCATATTTTGCTGGCGTTGGTGCTCTTGCCTGCACCGAAGCTAGGCATCATATCCTCGGCACTCCCGGGTTAAGTGCTTTGCGTTGTCTGTCCATTGCTGACACTGGAGGAGGGTGACGCTCGAACACCACCGCCCCCGCTGGCGCGCGAGTCTCAGACTGTCGGCATCGATTCGGCTGCAGCCGACGGGTCAGGTGACCTTCCCCCCCTCCGATCCTGATAAAAAATGGTTCTATGTGCTGTGGCCAGGTTGGGCTGAGTTAGGTCAGGTCGGGCCATGG
The DNA here is from genome assembly GCA_034440615.1 of Ashinkailepas kermadecensis. Taxonomy (NCBI): domain Eukaryota; kingdom Metazoa; phylum Arthropoda; class Thecostraca; family Neolepadidae; genus Ashinkailepas; species Ashinkailepas kermadecensis. The sequence continues at coordinate 133,757 of JAOTOM010005177.1, forward strand.
GGCATGCTAGGTTGGGTAATATCAGATCAGGTTATCGGACGCGCTAAGCTGGGTTAGGCTAATTCAGATCACCGGACGTGTTAGGCTGTGTTAGGTCAGGTCAGGTTATTGGACGTGCTAGGTTGGGTTAGGCCAAATCACATAACCGGACGTGCTAAGTTGGGTTAGGTCAAATCGGATCATTGGACGTGTTAGGTTGGGTAGGGTCAGGTTATCGGACGTCACCCGGCAATCCCGCCGGCGGGAGGCGAGAGGCTGCTGCTAATTGCTATGCGTCTGTCCCTGCACTCTGGCCGGCTTTCCTTCCGTTTCTGTGTCGCCTTGCATATCCTCCTGGCCATGGATCCGGCACAATGGATGGAAGAAGAAGAACCTTGGGTTCTTTCGTGACGCATTCAACTTCTAGGTTACATCGCGTCACCAATCTCTCGCACCGATTGGTCGCGGGTGAACTCGGTAATCCCGCCGGCTGTGAGATTCGAACCCACGATCTTACGATCAAGAGACCAACACCCTACCTACTGAGCTACCGCAGCCCCTGGCACAATGGAGAGCCGTGGCCACTCGTCAGCAGGCGGACGCTTAATCGCAGCATGCACGTAGGATACGATACCTTGCATGCTTTGCGTGACGTTTAAACACTCGCCACCCCTCCGCTGGCTTGCGCCTGGCTGACGTTCAGTCTGCACTGCCATTCGCCCCGCACCCGTAAACACAGCATTGGACGGCCAGTTATTTTCTCTCTAAGAGCTGCTTGTGCTATCTCAATCTAAATGAGGAAATATTTCCCCTGGGTAGAATTCCATTTTGATGCTCAGGTCATTGCCCGCCAGATTTCCGCTCATCATTACCATATTGGTATGCAGGAGCGTATGACGTGGCCCGGAAGTATTGACCGATCAAGGCGAAAGGGTTGCCACTTGTCGGCAGACACGTTGAACTACTGTGAGGCAGATAAAAGTGTGACAAATCTGGCGCGCTACCAGAAACAATTTAGAAACAAGAATGCAAACAAGTCAGAGTGGCATACATGGAAATGGCTAGCACTGAGGTTACGCATACTATTTCGGGTCTTTGAAGTTTGAGAGTGTGAGGGTTCTTGCAAAGTTGTGAACATAATGGATCAAGTGGATAAGGTGAACAAGTCCAATACGTATTGTTGTGTTCCACAATGCAAATCATTACACAGGAGGGAACCTGAAGTCAGTTTCCATCGCTTCCCGAGAGATAAATTACTCTCGAAAAAGTGGCACAACATTCTAAAAATGGTCGAGAAAGCATCAAGGCACATGGAGGTATGCAGCAAGCACTTGAAGAAGGGTGATTATATACTTTCTGGTATGTATCTATGGGTGGAGGCTTCATATAATTATTGGCGTTCCCAGCATATAATTCAACCATATTACTTTCATACACAGAATGCTAAATTGCCTATCTACATGCACAATTTAGCATGTAATGCAGAAGCTAAAATTAAACAACCTTGAGGCATTGTTGGTATGTAAATCATGTGCACATAAGGGATGTGTTAAAATTGATTTGGTATTTATATAGAAGAAGCCCCTGAGCACAAATTGGAGAACAAATATATGGACTGGACTTGTTGAAGCTCACCTAGAAACGTCTTCCATTTCTTTGGAGAATCACATGCTGATGTAAGCAAGGTGTTCACTATTTCAAATCACAGCACATAGTATTGACTAAGTGGATGATGCAGACTCCATTGATGACATAGTGATATTACATGTTCCAACATCAGTAGGTTTTAAGCAATCCAACACCAGTGGGTAATTGTTCTGATATGGAAGGTTATGTTATGCTATGTTACATTTTTCTTTCTTTTGAACCTTTTTAATGCTATATTACTAAACTCTAATTCCATTTTTTGGTCTTATTTCATCTGTCAACAGAAAAGTATGCAAGAATTGAAGAATTGAAGAATGAAAGAAGAATTGAAATTAATTATTTTCAAACAATTCACAAACATTTCTAAAAGTGTGCAAATTAAAATAGAAGCAACCAAACATAGGCTAATCTCCTTTGCTTTATGGGAAAAAAACATGGGATGGATTTATCTTGTATCCAAACTGAACTTAATAACAACATATTTCAGAGAACATAAAGACATAAAAGACATAAGAAGATCAGTGCAACTATGAGCCACAAGGGCCCTTCTTGGTTGCACTCTGGACACTGAACACGTGGACTGTTTCATTGAATCGGTTGATTTGAATTGGCAGGTTCCTGTATATTTGGTGCCATGAATTTAACACCAATAATTAAATGATTTAGCATTCAGAGTACACAGATCCATGAAAGCAATGTGGGTGAATCAGATATTCCCAACATCAATAATTCTAAAAGGTTTCCACATTTGCATGATGCGAGGTATAGATTAAAATTCTGATGTCATCAGGGGTGAGAACCTACTGGCTTTATGCCTTGCTAAAGCTAATTTGTCATTTCCATATTACATCTGTACGCAGTTCTGTCAATTATAACAATCATTCAACCCTTCACTTTCCTCACCTGTTTAGGTATAGTAGCAGAGCAATGCAATGCTTGCAGCTTTCTGAGAGGCCAGCCTTGCATGAGCACTGAACCCAGAATCTCCCACAGTCCACCACAGCATGTAGCTCATGGGGCTTCTCGCGTAGGTGGCTGGATTTTATGCAGAGTGCCTACACCATAACCTTGCCCGGTTCTTTCCCAATCGTACCACACAAAAATAATGTGTCCTGCATCTAGTATGGCTTCCCCCTCAATGGCACAACGCTTTTTATCGCCGATATACTCTGATATTTGCACAATTGATACTTTCGGTACAGTAGGATCCGTCGTGTGCCTCTGAAGCAAGCTCAGACAGTATCACGCAATACGGTACGCGTATAGTTTATCTAGAATGGAGCCGCCATCTTTAAATTTTGTCCTGCCATCTGGTGGCAGGTTGAACGGTCAATATGGACGTGGCCCATATGCCGAGTGGTCTCTTGCTGTGTGCAGAGCTCCCAGCCACAGGGCTTCATCCCCAACGTATGCTTTGTTGGTGAGGGCTTGTGTGCGTGGCCGTGATTAATATTTGTTTTCCGCTCAAATCGGATCACCTCCTGATATAACGAATGGATCCACTGAGCCCCCACGCTGCATGATAATTATAACCGATGAAATACATCATTATCTTAATTTGAACAGAACCAAGTCAATTGGAAGTGCCAACATCCTCGCTTCAGCCTATCCTTACGTCAGCTGGGGTCCGACTGTTTGTACAGTTCCGGTGGAAATTTTTACAATCGGTGAGAGGCAAACCAAGAATATATTCCCGGAAATTTCCACTAGTTCTCAATATCACTACTCAAATATTGCAATTATTTGGTTTTCGTGATGCCTTCGAGAACCTACCTTTATCGACTAGATTAACCAAGAAAAACGCCGTTCGCTCCCTTTCAGGTTTTAGAGCATTGCGGTTGGACGAAGGATTATTGTGGGTGCCCAGGAGTCGCATATATCAAATAGTCACAGCAGAATGAAACGATTCTGAATAATGACAATAACTATGACGAATAGCTGACTACGGACACGCCAATCTACGCATACGCTCACGAATCCAACTACGTGAGCACAAAATACGTGGAATGGACCCATATCGGAATGGTGAGAACCACGGTCAATGTGTAGACAGTCACATGGATACCGTCTCAGGTAGAGGCCGGGAGTGTGAGGGTGGTGGCACGTCTGCTATCCACATGGATACCATGTAGACACGAATATGGACAATCCTGGCGGAATTCACCACTGCAACATGTACATATCGCACCATCTTCACGGCACAGTCGCGACATGGGTCTGCTCTCCTCGACCAGTGTGTACCCGACAGGTGGTGCCGACTGGCTACCCGATAGATGATACCGGCCCGCTCTTACCCGACAGGTGGTGCCGACTGGCTACCCGATAGATGATACCGGCCCGCTCTTACCCGACAGGTGGTGCCGACTGGTTACCCGATAGATGATACCGGCCCGCTCTTACCCGACAGGTGGTGCCGACTGGTTACCCGATAGATGATACCCCGACAGGTGGTGCCGACTGGCTACCCGATAGATGATACCGGCCCGCTCTTACCCGACAGGTGGTGCCGACTGGCTACCCGATAGATGATACCGGCCCGCTCTTACCCGACAGGTGGTGCCGACTGGCTACCCGATAGATGATACCGGCCCGCTCTTACCCGACAGGTGGAGCCGACTCGCTCGTACCCGACAGGTGGTATCGACTCGCTCATCTATCGGTGGACCCGATAGATGATACCCGTTCTTACCCGACAGGTGGTACCGACTGGCTACCCGATAGATGATACCGGCCCGCTCTTACCCGACAGGTGGTGTCGACCGGTGCGTACCCGATATTTAGTACCGGCCCGCTCGTACCCGACAAGTGGTACCGACTAAGGCATACCCGGCAGATGGCATCGATCAACAGCACCGGTGGCGTTGGGTTTTCTGGCATCATCAGCTATGTCCAAACAATTGCAAATTTTGGGTAGTGATGTTGAGGGATAAGCAGAAGTTCCAGGGTAAACATTCGTACTTTACCTTTCATGGATTGTAAGAATCTCCACCGGAGCTGTACAAGCAGTCGAACCCAGCTGACGTAAGGGTAGGCTGAAGCGAGGACATCAACATTTGCAATTAATCTGGTTCTGCTCAAATTAAGATAATGATGTGTTTACTCGGTGATATTTATCATGCAGTTTGGGGGCTTAGTGGATACATTCTTTATATCTGGAGGTGGCTCGATTTAAGCGGAAAGCAAATATTCACCACCGCAACGCACACAAACCGGTGCGGCGACAGGCCCGCCTCGCTTCGTGACGCTGGAGAGCCCGCTGTCCGTGTCCGAGAGTGGGAGTCCTAGTCACCGTCGCGTTTACACGCCACTTCTGCTGTGGCGGGCAGTCCCCCTGCCAAGCGCGTCCTTCTAGTGTGTCTGTCTGCATGTGTGTCACAAACGTGAATCACAGCCGCATGTGTACTTAGTGAACATGCTTTTAAATAAGCAAGCTGTGGGAGCATCACACCAAGCACACCACAACACAATGAGAATCGCTGTACCGTGCGGCGTAATGAAGTGTTCAGTTGAGAGCTGAAACCTCAGCAAGCTTCAGGTAGCGACACGTCTTAGCGTCGTGAAGTTGCTACATTAATTACGAGCGAAGGTGAAGCCAGAGCAAGGCTATCTGGTGTATGTGGTACAAAAGAAGGGTGAAGCCACAGCAAGTTCACCTCGAGTATATGGGAAAAAGTTAAACCAGGTGAAGTCTACCTCGAGTATATGGGAAAAAATTCAACCAGATGAAGTCTACTTCGTGTATATCGTAAAGCAGAAGTTGGTCTGAGCGGTCAGGCCAGACCCAGCCCTACACGATAATCACGATTTTGAAACCGTTCCAAATTTCGTCATAGCGTTTCGCGTTCACTCAGAGTTAGATTGCACTCTTTTGCTTTTGATTTTAAAGCAGTTTTACTTTAATATCCTTTGCTAAATGTTCTTAATCTTTGTTCAAAGACAGAGATTCTTGACGGCACTTCCGCTCACAGGTAGTTTTCCGTACCGCTTCAAGTTGTAATACTGCATTTGAAATTGGAATGTTCTCACTCAGAACCAGATCTGCTCTTTCATTTTATATTTGCCAACTTTCACCATACTATGTTCCCCTGAGGTATTTTCAATCTTTGTTCAAAGGCCTGCGACGACATTCCCTCGTGCCTTCAGCTTCCGGTACGTCTCGCACTGCAGCCAGCACCTGACAGCCCTCCCGTGTGACGAAGAGGTAACGTGGCCAATTTCTGTCCCAGGGTCTCGGGTTCAGTCCCGGTGAGGGATTGCAGTTTTTAGTTCTGCCTTCAATAATGCATATTGATGCATGCACTGCATCCGACACCACTTCAGCTCTCCATACACGCTTCAGGGCGCGTGACTGCATAAACACTCAAGATAATGCGTCCATGGACGATATGCACGGACATTGAACAACACCGCACTTTTAAGCGTAGCCTCGTTCACACAGCGTACAGGCGCCTAAGACTGATAGACATGAGTGTACCGTGTACCATGTTCAGCCACGGAAACTTGACAAAGAAGCGCAATAGAAGTAAAATGTGCTATTTAAAAAAATGCGGCCACCTGCCGCAGCGATACGCTATATTCAGCACATTGAGCCGCAGCCACCGTATCAACAATTGATCAATTGAGCCTAACGGGGGCATCGACTGGTTTACACCATGCTGTGGCTGATAGTAAGTGTGGAAAGGCGGTGACATTGCATCTGCCACCACCTCCAAATATACAGAAAAACGCTCATTAGATCCCTGGAATAGGTGTGGTGAACTAAACATCCACACCGATGTCGGAGTCATGGTGAACTAAAGTGGTGAACTAAACATCCACACCGATGTCGGAGTCATGGTGAACTAAAGTGGTGAACTAAACATCCACACCGATGTCGGAGTCATGGTGAACTAAAGTGGTGAACTAAACATCCACACCGATGTCGGAGTCATGGTGAACTAAAGTGGTGAACTAAACATCCACACCGATGTCGGAGTCATGGTGAACTAAAGTGGTGAACTAAACATCCACACCGATGTCGGAGTCATGGTGAACTAAAGTGGTGAACTAAACATCCACACCGATGTCGGAGTCATGGTGAACTAAAGTGGTGAACTAAACATCCACACCGATGTCGGAGTCCGCATTGATCCAGGAGCTGCAATATTCTGAAGCTGCAGGATTCTCGTTAGGAACAAAGTTGCAGGATTATTGTCAGAAACAACGCTGCAGTATTCTCGTTAGGAACAAAGTTGCAGGATTCTCATTAGGAACAAAGCTGCAGGATTTTCATTAGGAACAAAGCTGCAGGATTCTCATCAGGAACACAGTTGCAGAATTATCGTTACGGACAAAGCTTTCGCGAGCCTGGTGCCAGAGAGATATGATTTCAATGCATCCATTCAATAGAAAACCACCTGATACAAAACACTGCCTGGCCACAAAAACAAATCAAGGAAGCAAAGCATACTTTCAATCTAGCAGTCATCGGGTCTTTCGAACTTTCAATTCCCGGAATCGCATTATTGGGCATTTAAAGGGAGAAATATTTTGTCAGCGTTTGCAAAATCACCAATAGCATGCTTATCCATGATTCATCCAAAACAGATACTTTTCTTTTGAGTTCAAGGACCACCTCCCTCTATTAAGATATGATATGACCACCCAGTTTGCCGCCAGGTGTCAAGGTGGAAACACGTCGTGGTGGAGCTCCTACGTACCAGATAAGTCGTTGCAGAACAGGGCAGTATTAAACTGCACATAGTTATTTAGCAATTACTTCTGTGCATATATTGGCATAGTTTTTATCTAATAAACATTTTTTAACAAGTAGATTATACTATTTTAACCTAGCGAGGCTGCCCAGCGCCATTTTGTCGTTGTGTTACCGTCTGTCTTTGTCTAGTGTGTCAGTGTTTTCAGCTATTTATTACATTTTTGCAGCTGTTTAGCGAGTGCTTTCTTCTTTCTTTAAAAACCTCCATCAATTTTCAGCACAACGATTACCTTGTAAGTGCTGCGTAGTTAGGAACTAGCATACACCTAAGCTTTGACAGTTATTTTTATCTCCTCTGTTATTTTGTTGTATCATTTTGCAGCAAGTTACTTTTCAATCTAAATCTAGAAATAAGCTGCAGCCTTTAGGATGGTTTCAACCAGGATGCAGGCACTAGAGAAGGAGGTTAGGACCCTTAAGGCAGAGTTTTCCAAGCTCAGGGCTGCCCTGGTTGCAAAGGGTACACAAGAAAAGGAATCATGTACGTAGCTGGGGCATCCTATGCCCAGGTGGTCGCAGGCTACCAGGCAACTGAGACTTCTCCTGCTGTGGAGGTGGCAGGGATATCTGTAGAGAGAAGTGCTCCTAGTGAACAGAAGATTTCTAGTTGTAGCTCACAGGGGCAGTGGTTTAATGTCAGGGGGTAGAGGATTTGGAGGTGCGAGCCTAAGAACGGGGGCAGTGAATGGCAGGTGGCAGGTGGTAGGAGTGGGAGTAAACCTAGCCAAGCAGCTCAACAGGCAGGCATAGCAACTTCAAATAGGTTTCAGGCTTTGGAGGACTGCCCCCAGGATAATAGCAAGGAGACTGTGCTGGTGGTGGGAGACTCTCGTGTGCGGCATTTAGATAGAGTTTTCTGTAAAGGTAGAAGAGGCAGGAGGTGCATCACCAGGCCTGGTGCCAAGGTTAGAGACCTGGTCCCAGTGGTGGCACAGGCCACCAGTGAGGACCAGTTTAGTACAGTTATAGTGCAGGTAGGAGTGAACAACGTAGGTCCTGCTAGGAGTGAGGAGCTGCTGCAGGACTACAGGGACCTTCTGGCCACCCTGAAGCAGAGCAAAAGCAGAGTTATTGCGACGGCTATTCTGCCCAGGGCTGAAGTCTCCCCTGAGTGGAGCTCTAGGGCACTGGCAGCCAATGCCAGGGTGGGTAGGCTCTGCAATGAGTTAGGTTTGACCTTTGTTGACAAGTGGTGCAGGTTTTATGGTTCATGGGACCTCTATCAAAGGGATGGCCTGCACTTCTCCGAGAAGGGAGTGCAAGTGTTAAGTAAAGTGTATGAACATGTCCTTCAGGGAAACTAGATAATGGGGTGGGGCGGGAAGAAGTGGCATTACCATCTCATGAATATGCCAATAGTGACAGCATAGGCAATAGAACCTCACAGTCAGCAAATAGGGATGGCAATAGATAAAGGGGGCAGAGTGGCAGCTCATCCAGAAATGATAGAGCTACTCAGCATGAAAAACCAAAGATGGTTATGGAACGTTTCTTAAGTGTATGATGCTTAATGCTCAGAGTATTCGATCCAAATTTGACGAGTTCAAGTGTTATGTTGCTGATGAGGAACCAGATTTTGTTTGCATTACTGAGGCATGGGTCGGTGAGGGGGTATTTTGGGGATAACTTGCAGGACTATGAGATCCAGGGATACAATATGTTTTCATGCAATAGGGGTCCAGCAGTGAAAGGGGGTGGTGTAATGCTCTATGTGAATAGCTTATTCAGTTCTCAAAAAGTAGCAGATGGGGTAAAAAATGTGTCTGTGGAGTCCATTTGGCTTGATGTTTCTGTGGGAAAAGGCAACAGCAATAAACTGAGAATAGGAGCTTTGTACCGATCAGGAACCTTGCCACATTCTCAGCAACTGGAGCTTGATAAGGTGATTTGTGAGGAAATCCGTAGAAACTTTCAGAGGAAATGCCTTATTCTTGGTGACTTTAATCTAAAAGGATATGAAAATGGTGGTGTTGGCTCCCCAGCATGTAAACTGTTTAGGAAATGCCTTGAAGAGGACCCGTTCTTACACCAGTTTGTAACAGAACCAACTAGGCAGGGCTCATTCTTGGACCTTGTCTTCTCGGATTTAAGTGATTTAGTTCAAGACTTGACTGTAGGAGAAACTCTGGGAAGAAGTGACCATAACATAGTGAGATTCAAGGCACATGTAGCAGGGACAATCAAGGATAATTTGGCAAAGGTTCCAAATTTTAACAGGGCAGACTTTGACTGCATGAGAGCGGCTTTAAGTGCCATAAAATGGGAAGAAGAATTCTCCGATTTAAATGCCTGTGAAATGTGGGAAAAGTTCAAATCTTACTTGAGGGAAATTCAGATTAGACATGTCCCCCAAAAGCAAAGGCGCAAAAGAAGAGTAGGAAAGCCAGCATGGCTTACACCAGATTTGACAAAAGCAATTAAGGCTAAGAAAGATGCATTTAGAGTATTTAAGGAAGCTTCAAATATAGTAAATCTAAGGTTGTATCAAAAAGCTAGAGACGCTGTGAAGCAGAAAACCAGAGCAGCAAAGCGAGCAAAAGAATTGGATTTGGCTAGGAACTGTAATGGGGACAGTAAAAAGTTCTTTAGTTTCTACAAGCTAAGTAAAGTTTCAAGCACAATTGGTCCACTGGAAGTAAATGGGATTATATTGAGTGAGGATGGTGAGATGGTTGAGGAATTGAGCAAGCAGTTTAAATCAGTGTTTACATTGGAGGATGTGACTAATCTGCCAACTGTGAACCACAGCTCAGCAACAGGTGATCAGTTACATGATGTTGATTTCATTGACAGTGATGTTGTTTTGAATTATGTCAGGAAAATAAAGCCAAACAAGGCAGCAGGACCTGATGGAATTTATGCTAGGGTATTGCGGGAAGCTGAAAAAGAATTGGCAATTCCACTCAGTATAATATTTTGTAGGTCAGTTTCACAAAATGAAATTCCAACCGATTGGAAAAGGGCAAATGTAGTTCCTATTTTCAAGAAAGGAGAAAGAGGGAAAGTTGAAAACTATAGGCCAGTAAGCCTCACATCACTAGTCTGCAAGGTACTTGAATCAATTATCAAGGATAAAATAGTTAGTTTTCTGGAAGCAAACAGAGTGATTCAAGATACTCAACATGGGTTTAGAAAAGGGCGATCGTGTCTCACAAATCTCTTGGACTTTTTTAATTTTGCTACAGAACAATTTGATAAGGGAAATCAGGTTGATGTAGCATATCTTGACTTTAGCAAGGCCTTTGACAAGGTACCTCATAAACGGTTAATGATGCAGCTTCAGGCCCATGGTATTGTGGGTAACATCCTAAAATGGATAGGGTTGTGGCTTTCAGATAGACAGCAGAGAGTGATGCTAAATGGCACAAAATCATCATGGCAAAATGTTCTTAGTGGAGTCCCCCAGGGGTCAGTACTGGGACCACTATTGTTCATTATGTTTGTAAATAACATTGAAAGTGGCCTAAGCAGTAAGGTTTTGAAATTTGCAGATGATTTGAAGGTCTTTAGGGCAATAACAGGGCACAATGAGCAGGTCTTGCTGCAGAAAGACTTAGACGAGCTTGTGAAGTGGTCCGAAAAATGGCAAATGAAATTTAATTTTGATAAGTGCAAAATCATGCATGTAGGTAGGCAGCATATCAAGGCTCCATACTTGATGGGTGGCCAAGTACTATCTGTGACTCAGCAGGAGAAGGACTTAGGTGTTATTTTTAGCACAAAATTGGGGGCATCAGAACAGACTAAAGAAGCCAGGAAGAAGGCACTAAGAATGCTTGTGGCAATAAATAGGAATGTATCATACAAAAGTGAGGAAGTCATCAGGAAGCTTTATTGTGCATATGTCAGGCCACATCTGGAATATTGTGTCCAAGCTTGGTGCCCTAGTTATGAAAAAGATTGTTGGCTTTCCGAGAGAGTATAAAAGAGGGCAACAAAAATGGTGAATGGGCAACCTGGCATGGGCAACCTGGCATATGAGGAAAGATTGAAGAAATTGAATATGTTTTCACTTAGATATAGAAGGCTGAGAGGAGATCTCATCGAGGTCATTAAATTTGTTCATGGTCAGGAGCAGGGTTATCTCAGGGAACTGTTTGAATTTAACAGAAATGATGCAATTAGAGGTCATCAATTCAACATTAAAGTTAATCACAGCAGGACAAGGTTAAGACAGTCCTTCTTCACCAACAGGGTAGTAGAACACTGGAACCAGCTGCCAGAAACCATTGTCAGTAGCAACACACTGAACATCTTTAAGAACAGCATAGACAATCATTATAAGAATAGGGGGCTTGTTTTTCTGTATTCCAGGGAGAGTTGATCAACACATTTGGTGGACAACTGGTTCAGTGTACAGAGTTCAACCAAGAAGGGCCCTTGTGGCTCATAGTTGCACTGATCTTTTATGTCTTTATGTCTTTATGAAAACATGAACGAACCTAGAGAGGAAAGATGGATACCCATCCGGGCCAGGAAGACAGAGACCCATCTTGGAAGGCAGAACTAAGTCATAAAGTCATAAAGTGTTAAGGCTTAATAAGAGCCACAGGGGCCCATCTGGGTTAAGCCTATCTAGAAAAGGTGCTAGAAATGTACATATTCTCACCCCAATCAATCCCTAATCCCAAGTTCCTAGGAAGCTATATATCCCAGCCTATCTAGCATCATCCACTTGCTATTGCATAACACCCTCAACAATTGCAAGCTCCTCCCATCATACCCATTGTGCTACCATAGCCCCTGCTTAAAGGGGTCTATGCCGTGCACATTTAACATAAATATTATCCCCTCCATCCAAATTAGAAATCAAAAACAAGATTTTCCTGCCTAAAAAATTTGTCCACCCTACTTTTAAATACATTCAATGAGGAACTCCCCACAACATCAGCAGGCAGCCCATTCCACTGATCAACAACCCTTTGACTGAAGACCTGCTGTCGCTTAACTGTCCTACACCTCAACTTGTCTAACCTGAGTTGGTGACCCCTGTGTGATACTTTAAACTGAAGAGCACCATTTAAATTGACCTGATCTAGTCCTTTAACAATTTTGTACATTTCAATCATGTCCCCCTTAATCTCCTATACTTGAGTGAGTACATATCTAATGCCACAAGCCTTTCTCCATATTCTAAGCTACCTAGTCCACTGATGAGTTTAGTTGCTTTGCGTTGCACTCTTTCTAACTTGTCTATATCTTTTTCTAGGTAGGGGCTCCAAGCTTGCACAGAATATTCCAAGTGGGGTCGCACATATGCTAAGTACAGTTTTTTCATGACTTCCTTGCTCTTATACATCACACTTCTATTAATGAGTCCCAGCATTCTGAGTGCCCTGTTCCTAGCTGAGCTACATTGTTTCTCTGCTTTAAGGTCATTTGAAACCAACACACCTAAGTCCCTTTCCTCTTCAATAACATCCAGTTCCCTCCCTCCCATTGTATATCTGAAAGTCTCACCTCCAGACCCCAGATGCATAACCTTACACTTGTCATAGTTAAAAGACATCTGCCATTGATCAGCCCACTTTTTTAGGTCCTCCAAGTCTAGTTGAATATTACTAGATTGATCACAACTGTTTGCCACTCCTACCAGTTTGATGTCATCAGCAAATTTGAACACTCTATTCCTCAGCCCTACCTCAATGTTATTTACAAAGATGATAAAGAGAAGTGGCCCTAGAACAGAGCCCTGTGGTACTCCACTCAGAACATCCTTCCAATCAGATTTACATCCATTTAACATTACCCTTTGTTTCCTTCCCCTCAACCATGCTTCAATCCAACCTAGAACTTTTCCAACAATCCCATGTTGCTGTAGTTGATGAATTAGCCTCCTATGTGGAACTTTATCAAAAGCTTTGCTAAAGTCCAAGTACACAACATCCATCCTGTTTTGATTGTCTACTTCTTTAGTAACATACTCCATGAACTCCAAAAGGTTAGTTAAACAAGACCTTCGAGATCGAAATCCATGTTGAGTATCCCTTAAAAGATTGTGCCTATCAAGATGAATCTGAACATTCTGTTTAACCAGTTTTTCTAGTACCTTGCAAACTATTGAGGTCAAACTGACTGGCCTGTAGTTCCCTACACACTTCATACTTCCCTTTTTGAAAATTGGAACTACATTTGCATTTCTCCAATCTTCAGGCACTTCAGAGTATTCCATAGACCGCCTGAAAAGTATACCTAGAGGAACTGCTAAAGCTTTAGCACACTCTACTAAGACCCTAGCATATATATCATCTGGTCCAGAAGCTTTATTAGGCTTTATATTCTGCAACTGCTTTTCTACAGCTTCTGTAGTTATTGTAAGATACTCCAACCTATCACCTGTCATGGCATATGATTCAGTTGTTTCTATTCTACCAGAATTATCCTGAGTAAAGACTGATGAGAATTGCTTGCTTAAGGATTCCACAATATCACAATCATCAACTACTAATTCCCCATCTACCTCCAGTGGTCCTACACCACACTTTTTAGCCTTAAATTTGTAGAAACTAAAGAATCTCTTAGCATTACCTGCTGAACATTCCCGAGCTAATTTGATTTCAGCCAGTCTTTTAGATGCCCTAACACACCTCCTAACTTTATTTCTAGCTATTTGATATGATTTGAGGTTTACCTCAGAGTTAGCATATTTTAGTTTCTTGAATGCCTGCTTCTTTGACTCCAGTAAATGCTTTACTTCCCTGGTCAGCCATGAAGGGAGCTGAACCCTGGTTAATCTAATTTGCCTATTGGGAATGAACCTATCCTGACCTTGAAATAGTTTATATTTTATAATTCTCCACATTTCATAAGCATCTAAGCCTTTCAATAAGTCTTCCCAATCAATTTCATTCAGGAAGATCCTGAACTCATTGTAATTCCCTTTAGCAAAATTAGGAATCAATGTCTTATTGGTTCCTACATTTCCAACATACAATGAGAAGCGTATAATGTTGTGATTACTATTACCCAAAGTCTCTCCTATGTTCACATTTTGTACAAAATTTTCCTCATTAGTAAGCACAAGATCTAATATTTCCTTTTCCCTTGTAGGTTCATGCATCATTTGAAAAAAGAAATTCTCCTCAAAACAATCCATGAAGCTTCTTCCCGATTTGTTTAGACCTATAGTTTTGCTTCCCAATCCTGTTATGTTGAAATCCCCCAACAAAACAGTTCTCTCCTTTACTCCCCTACTTATCTCTTCCTGCATCAACCTGTCCGTGTTTTCATTCTGGTCTGGAGGTCTATAGAATGCCCCAACCCTAAATTGTGTTCCATTTTTCAGAATGATATCTAACCACAAGGATTCTACACCTTCATCATGTACACTATCTTCTATGGAATGACATTTCATTTCTTGTCTGACATACAACAGTATACCTCCTCCTATCCTTGCCTGCCTTTGATAAGCATGCATGTTGTAGCCTGTCAACTCGAATTCTTGCAAGTTGTCTCCAAAAATGCTTTCATTAACCCATGCCTCTGTTATGCATAACAAATCTAGCTTTTCAGACAACATATAAGCATGCAGTTCCCCAATTTTGTTCCTAACACTTCTGGCATTGACGTAAAAACATGATAAACCATTCCTTCCCTTGTTTGCAAGACTTCTCTCTCTATCAGCTACATCCCCCATGACCTGCCTAGTTTCCCTGTTTCCTATTGAGAGCCTCCTCATACCTATTGCTGAGCAATTCAACTCCTCTCTTGCTCAGAGAGGAGTTGAATTCAACTCCTCTCTGCAACTAAGGCCTATCTAGCACAAAGCGCGGATATGCAGAGGGAGGATACAGATCAAAGTATCAGAGTAGCTCACCCGGAGGAAAATTAGCGAACTTTAGAAAGACTTTCTCACAAACACAAGCTGCCACTAAAACTACAGGGGAGTTGGAAAAAACACCGGACCTACTCTACATACAGATTGCCTACCACCTGAGGGTCTGCGGTAGACAGCCAGACCTTATATCACGCTATCACGGATACCACTATGCACCCGTTGCCGCATTGGTTTGGACACTGCACCCTGGACATTGGACACTGGCCACCAGCCATTGGACACCGACCCGGACTGGCCAGGCCTCTTCTTGGAACCGGAGGCTGGCCAGCAGCACGGAGGGCCGCGCTGGATGCTCCTGGATACAGAACGGGACGGTCTACACCGATAGCCCACACGGGATTATACAGGGGCGGAACGGTCTACACCGATAGCGCAGGAAAATTCATTCCAGTTCTAAAACCCGCAAGAATAGTTTTGCATCTTGAAAAGGAGCTGTCTCAAAGCTGCAGTGATGCAATCTCCATGGAGGGGGAGGGGGTGAGGGGGTGCCACTGCAGTAGCAGCAGCATGGCGTATTGCTGTTGCATATGACATTGTATGGAAGGAATGGATCTCCACTCTCGAAATTACCCACTACTTTTAAGTAGCGAGTCCATGCACACACTTCATATAAATCTACCACATTTATATCAAATAGCTACCATGCGCATTACGGTATCTCACTAGTCACACATGAATTCGGAGCAGGTATAATTTGGTGTCCATAGGTGAGTGAACAACTTTGGCGAAATAAAAACTAAAACGGAGGAACAGGCTAGGTATAAAATGCATGCAAGCGATAGTATTTCGTATGGGACGGTCACAACCGTACCTTGGTTAGCAATGCCAGCTAGCCATGGTACGTTTTTGACTGTACCATACCAGGTACTGCTGTTTGTATGCATCTCATACCTAGACTGTTATGTTACTATTTGCCAGCGAAAAGAGAACGAATAAGTGAGCATTGGCTTTGTGCATCAGCGCACCTGTGTATCGGCGGCTCCCTTCCACCGACAGCGCACCTGTGTATCGGCGTCTCCCCCTTCTACTAACAGCGCGCCTGTGTATCGGCGGCTCCCTCATACCGACAGCGCACCTGTGTGTCGGCGGCTCCCTTCTACCGACAGCGCACCTGTGCATCAGCGGCTCCCTTCTACCGACAGCGCACCTGTGCATCAGCGGTTCCCTTATATCGACAGCGCACCTGTGTGTCGGCGGCTCCCTTCTACCGACAGCGCACCTGTGTGTCGGCGGCTCCCTCATACCGACAGCGCACCTGTGTGTCGGCGGCTCCCTTCTACCGACAGTGCACCTGTGTGTCGGCGGCTCCCTTCTACCGACAGCGCACCTGTGTGTCGGCGGCTCCCGGCTCCAGTGGGACACAGACACACGCACCAGACCACGCCTCCGTCGTCTCCCGCAACAGGTGCTGACGCCTGTGTCACAGATTCACTGCCCGCTGTGCAGCTTGAGTGTGTAGCGGAAAGTCGGGACACGAGACGGAATCCCCAGGAAGACCACCGGTACTTTCCAGAAGGTACGACAAACAGAGAGAGGAGGCGTCGTTGTCGGCGTATTCTGCCCAACAGCTGGCCGTAATGCCCGGCCGCGAAGTTGATGACTGGGAGGCGGATGGGCCACGCCTCCTGTTGACCACTGTTTCGGAAATGCACAGCGCTGCTGATAGCCTCGTGTCAGACGCTTGCATTGCTTGCATCACAACTCACAGTGAGGAACAACAGCTGCCGGCGACACGAGAAGGCATTCGTTTGGATTGACCAACCGGCTATTATTTGCAGATGAACATGAGGCTGGGGTGGGGTGGGATGGGGGACGTGGGCGTGAGACGATCGATGCCAGTGAATAAGACGTCGTTATCGGTGTCTAACGACATCGGGTGGCCCACGCATTTCTTGCCGAGAGCAGACCGTCCGCCACTGACACTTAGCCGTGCGAGGAAGTGAGACAGAAGACTGCACGCTCCGCTCCACACACGTACCAGTGATCACACGCGGCCGACGGGATATGTATCTTCTCATCTGTCATCGTGCCCACCAGGGCCTCAACTAAGCCAGTTTTACTCGCGGACCGCGATCATTGGTGGTTGCAGATCACCATTCGAGCCGACCAGAATTCGCCCTACCCTCATTAATGCTAAGTCAATGGGAGAAAGGTCACTGACTGGGGGAGGGCGCGGTTACCCCCCCCCCCCAGCTTGCATACTAGAGGCCCTGCTACCCACTAGGGCACAGCATGCCATCCAGACATGAGGTGCGCGCCTTCCAGCCCGCGCTGTTTCAGCCAACTTTGTCAGCACCTACACAAACGGTGAAAATCGCAAGAGAGCATGCGTATCCAACGCTAAATTTACCGGCCGGCCACTCTCAAATTGCACCCACACACCGGCTAGCGTGAAGGAGGAGCCCATCCCTTGTATGCCAGGGATGGGCTAATCGGGAATTCATGGCAATGCCTTGTCTTCATGAAAACAATGATGGTCATTTGCCAGATACTTACAACTCTAAATACCTTCAACACGACAAAAACAAATGTAGAATATAGATTAGGGCCAAGCATCACATACTCATTTTTTTGCGGCGAACTTGTCCATAGTGCTGTACATGGATCATTTGTTGAGAAAACAGAGGGGAAGCAGAACCCGTTAGTATATTCGTCTTCCAGTAGTCCATTCGACTGCTTTGAAGTGACCGATTATGATTAACGCATCAACAGACAAACCGTAGAGCGGCCAATGACCAGGGGCAGAAACCGTCGTATTACGTATTCAATATGCTTAATGACGATTTTACTTGCACCACTTTGCAACGGAAATGACGTCACAGCGGAGCTGTTGCTGGACCTGTTCTTTCACTTTCCATGAACCACTCACTGAAGCTGACGTTCCGCGCAACCATAGCCTCCGCCACCGGGGGCGCTGGGCGGGGGATCGACTCGACTCTCAGCCCACGGCAGCCAGTAACAAAGGCGACAACGACGCGTCAACACGTGTCGCTTCACACCACCGTCAGCTGGCGCGTCGACACCGACCCGCCGGGAGCGCCGTCGTCTCCGGCGACAAACGTCGATGTCGACGACGTGCGGGCGTGACTAATCGTGGGCGGCGGCTTACCGCACGATCCTCTCCACGCGCCCAATGAGCTGGGGCGGCACAAATGCGGGTGACGTGGCGCGCACATACGATCAGATGTGGCAGGCGCGGTCGTCCGTCCGGTGTGGGGCAGTGGGCGCGGAGGCAGAAGGCCACCCGGAACCGAACGGAATGACGTCAGACATGTCCAGTCAGAAGAGATGGCTGTTGGTGAGACATGCGTGTGTAGTCGAAGGGGACATATGTTAATAAGACGTCAGTGTTTAGCGAATGTGTGCAGTGCAAAGACGTACTTTATACTTTTGGCATAATATACGTTCTATGTTTACATAACAATGCCGGCAGTCCTGGCAGCCGTATAGCAGTCCCGTGCAGCAGTCTCGACCATCGTGCACACTGACTGACAGTCACGGCAGTCCTGACCGCCGTAAAGCAGTCCCGTGCAGCAGTCTTGGCCGTCGTGTGCAATGACCGACAGTTGCAGCAGTCCTGGCCGCCGTATCGCAGTCCCGTGCAGCACTCTCGGCCATTGTGTATACTGACAGTGCTGGTCGGTCATCTATCCAGGGAATGAGATCAAGAGCAAGCGCTTCTCCAGATCTGTCAGTCTGTCACTGGCCAGCTGCAGACCTGCCAACTCCAGTCCTTTAATCCCCCAGTACTCAAGCCCTCCAGTCCTCTGTCCCTCCAGTCGTCCTGCAGTCATCCAGTCCGCCAATCTTCCGCTCCTCCAGTTTTCTAACCCTCCAATCCTCAAGTCCTTCAGTCCTCCATCCCTCCAATCCTCCAGCCATCCAGTCCTCCAGCCGTCCAGTCCTCCAGTATTCTAGCCGTCCAACCGTCCAGTCCTCCAGCCATCCAGCCGTCCAGCCGTCCAGTCACCCAGTCCTCCAGCCGTCCAGTCCTCCAATCGTCCAGTCCTCCAGCCACCCAGTCCTTCAGCCGTCCAGTCCTCCAGTCGTCCAGTTCTCCAGTCTTCCAGCCGTCCAGTCCTCCAGTCGCCCAGTCCTCCAGCGGCCCAGTTCCCATCGGTCATGTTCCACACAGTATAGCTGTGTGGCCGCCCGTGCGGCCGTGGCTGAGCACTGAACAATAGACACAAGGGGTGAGTTATGAACACGCCAGTACCGCTCAAGTATTGTTGCTGTTCCCCAACGTTTTGAAGCCGAAATCGATGATGAAAGTGCCGAAATTGTTGGAAGGGTCAATGTCGGTTTTGTGTCTATTTTTATGCGTCGTCTTAGTTGCAACGCTCAACCTTCGTGCATGGCAACACCCAAGTACAACAAGCAAGTACACCCAATAACAGCAAAGCCTGTATGTGTGCCCCCAAGTGCAAGTGCCCCTTGGGTAAATCTTCGATGCCCCGCTGCCACCAGGATTACAACTAACCAGGTCGCACGGCGCTGACCGCTTGTGCTTCAGACAACCTCTCATGTGGTCAGAATCGAGTGGCATGTCAAGTGCAGGAAGTCAGTGCCAAGTGGCAGCTCCTTGAAGGCGCCAGCTACACCGTTATCGTCACGCGACGTGACGTGGCTACTGCTGCGCAGACCCAGACAGGAGCACAAGAGGCAACATGTGCCAGCAGTCTGGACAGGCGCGGCGAATTATCTGGAATGCAAGAAAAAGCGCTGAGGATGTTTTATCTGCGCACATTGTTAAACCGACAGGTCTTCGGACCGATTTTCATCACGTCATGGCACCTGCATCGATGCTCCTGATACACGAGAAGTACCTGCATGGATACCGCTGGTAGACGAAAGGCACCTGCATCGCCACTGCCAGTACGCGACAGCCGACCACCATTACTTGGCAGGTTCTCGGGCACATGCGCCCGCAGTTATGCACCGCTTGAGAACCTGTCAAACGCACAGGGTAGTAGCCAAAGTGCGTCTCCTAGTCGAATGGCCGGAGGGCCTTCGCTTAGCGACAGTGGATAAGCTGAGGTAACGCATGACCTTCTGACTTTACGGCTCTCCCAGCGGTACAGAATAAGCTCATACATCTCGCCCGGCCCGGTCGCGCTGGCGATAACTCGGGTGAGCAGCGTGGGCCGAGGTGCACCGAAAGCAGAGGCATTGCGTCACCATGAGCGGTGTCGTCAGGCAGCAGAGACACGCGAGAACGCCTCCGGGCGGTCCGACACGGCGGAAAATGGGCCCGCCCGACTGTCACCAGCGCCACACTGGCCAGGAGACCTGACCAGCGCCACACTGGTCAGTATGTGCCGGAGGGCGCCACATTGGCGGCAACCGTCATCGGAGCCACCTCACTGCAGCTAGCTGTGGCACAGTCACCTCAGCTCTGGCACTGCCAATGCAGCTCTACCCTCATCGTTGCAGTCCGCCATTACCATTGCAGTCCTGCACCACTGCAGCTCTACCCTCACTACTCCAGCTCTACCACCACCGCTGCAGCTATGCGATTACCAGTAGCACTGCTGCTCTGCCACCACTGGCGCCCCGCGGTGGTGGATTGCAGTGCCACTTTGGCGGCCTGCTCCGCCGTTGCTGATTGTGGTTCGGTGTGGCAACTGGGAGGAGGAGATCCGAGCCGACCAGAGATACCAACCCAATCAGATGCACATCAGCGGTAGACAAAGCTGATTCGATACAAAGGGAGCACGGCGAGCTTGTCACAACACCTGGCAATAATTGAAGAAAGCGCAGAAATTGTAGACAACAATAATTTTTGCCCTAATGGGCAGAGACAATGCAGAATTTTTACTTTAAATTGCCACTGGAACTATCTATTTTCCATGTACTTAAATATATATGTTAATTATCATGAGTAGTGTCATTCTACATGTGATTAACAGCTATGATGAGCGTATCTGGCATGTCTGTATCCCAAAACATTGACTACAAAGATGCAGCCAGGGGGGACGCGGGGGCCCGGAGCCCCCTGGCAACCAAAAATACACTAGATCAAATAAGACATTTTTACATTTCCAATGCCATTTTTGGTGGTCGGGCCGCCATTAAGAAAATCCTGGCTGCGCCACTGATTGACTGATATAATATTCAGGAGAACCCATATTTTGCTTTGATCTGTATCCAATGGAATCTGTTAAAAATGCATTGGTCTACATGTGTGCCAAGCTTAGTGCTTTTATAACAAGAACAAAATGCCAAATAGGCTAGCTTATCCGCCCCATTACTTGAAGCAAGTGACCTGGAGGTAAACGAACAATTCCCGTGTAATTCTGAAAACAGGGATGTATCCTCTTACAGGAAAGTGGAAGAAGGAAAGGAGGTAGATGGGTACAATTCGGCGGGGTGGGAGCAGGAAGCTGATGCCACCGACCTGGGACGTGCCTTACAACAGGGTGGGGGTGAGATAGGTCAGCACGCATAATTCAATCGCAAAAGTTTAGCTTGGTCATCACTGTTTGTCGTAGAAGTTCACACTGAATAGCGCTGCAGCCATCGTTGGTGCTCAAATTCAGGTACTCAGGACATTGAACACACGATCGCGTGAGCCCGTGCGCTTCTCTGCGCCTTCAAGAGTCTGAGAGACACGAAGAGACATCGAGAGACGCAAAGAGACATCTGGGGGGCTGGTATGGGCACTGATCACACTGAGTTGTGACACTGAACACTGAGTGGCGGCAATAACTATGGGACGAAATTCCTGACCTGTTGCTACATTTACTCAGATTTCATGGGCACCCGAAAGTGAACTCGAAGTTGAATGGGATCAATCGAAATGCTTAGCCAACTTCGTTCAGGTCGTTTACATGGAATTGTCGGTTTTACCAACGCATTATCCGTTTAATGAAATGCGAGAGAAATTCGAATGAATGGAAGCATTGTGCCAAATGTGGCTCATTTCAGACAAGCTAAACATATATAGTTAGAGTTTTGTTTGTATGGTAGGTCAGTAACAGGGGAAGGAGTGACACTTAAAACACAACGCATTTTTCTTGTGGTTTTGTTGTATTATTTACCAAGTGCTGCACAAGGAAATCTTAAGCAGCTTAGATAACACACCATGGCCTGAAAGTGTGGTTGATATGCTGCAACTATTCAGAATGGCGGCACTTCGAAGATTTTGGAACCTTACTTTGCTCGATCCCCCTCCGAGGTTAATGAACTTTGATGACTGCGACCTGACATTCATAACATATGTATCAGTTTGTACTGAGAGCTCGTGTATCTGCGTCTACCCATTCAGCTGCTATTCCGGAACACCCTGAGAGGGGGACGGGTTGGGTCTCGGAGAATAACCCGCTGGCCAGGCGAGGGCAAAAAAAAATTCCGCATGCAAGGGTTAGAAGACTATGCTCTTAAAATCTATGGGTACGACGAACAAGTTCAGCCCTCATCGCCACTCAGTGTCGACACTGATCACTCAGTGGTGACACTGACCACTGCGTGGCAACACTGACCTGCATGTTGCACATCTGGCGGCGCACGGCCAGTCCGGGACAGCCGTGCTCGCTGTGACATGTGCGTGTCTGTCGCGTCACACCTCCGTCACAGGGCTGGCTGCACGGACCCCAGGCCGACCACTCTCCCCATCCGTCACCCTGGCAACAGGTCACGGGGTCAGACACCATCCAGGCCGTCACTCTGTCAACAGGTCACCAGGGTCAGACACCATTCCAACGATCACCCTGTGAGCAGGTCACAGCGGTCGGATACGGTCCCAGCCGTTATCCTGTCAACAGGTCACGTGAGATGCGAAACATCGTTCCAGTCGGCACCTTGTCAGCTAGTCGCAGGGTCGGATACTGTCACTGGCTGACCAGTCATTCCAGCTGTCGCCCTGCCACCGGTTCACTGGAGATCGGACCAAGAGGCCACGGGGTCAGGCCAACAGGTCGCAGAAGTTACCCGACGTGAACTCGAACAAACCGAACACTGCAAATGCCCAGGTCGACGTACTATTTACCACACTATGCATCTACTCATGCGTACTATATATCGACTGGACATACTATTATCTACGGACGTGCTACGTATCGATAAGACGTACTACGTACTATACCACAGACGTACTATGTATCGGCTAGACGTACTACGTACTACACTGCAGACGTACCATGTATCGGCTAGACGTACTACGTATTACACCACACACGTACTATGTATCGGCTAGACGTACTACGTACTACACTGCAGACGTACTATGTATCGGCTAGACGTACTACGTATTACACCACACACGTACTATGTATCGGCTAGACGTACTACGTATTACACCACACACGTACTATGTATCGGCTAGACGTACTACGTATTACACCACACACGTACTATGTATCGGCTAGACGTACTACGTATTACACCACACACGTACTGTGTATCGGCTAGACGTACTACGTATTACACCACACACGTACTATGTATCGGCTAGACGTACTACGTACTACACCACACACGTACTGTGTATCGGCTAGACGTACTACGTATTACACCACACACGTACTATGTATCGGCTAGACGTACTACGTATTACACCACAGACGTACTATGTATCGGCTAGACGTACTACGTACTACACTGCAGACGTACTATGTATCGGCTAGACGTACTACGTATTACACCACACACGTACTATGTATCGGCTAGACGTACTACGTATTACACCACACACGTACTATGTATCGGCTAGACGTACTACGTATTACACCACACACGTACTATGTATCGGCTAGACGTACTACGTATTACACCACACACGTACTATGTATCGGCTAGACGTACTACGTATTACACCACACACGTACTATGTATCGGCTAGACGTACTACGCATTACACCACACACGTACTATGTATCGGCTAGACGTACTACGTATTACACCACACACGTACTGTGTATCGGCTAGACGTACTACGTATTACACCACACACGTACTATGTATCGGCTAGACGTACTACGTACTACACCACACACGTACTGTGTATCGGCTAGACGTACTACGTATTACACCACACACGTACTATGTATCGGCTAGACGTACTAAGTACTACACCACAGACGTACTATGTATCGGCTAGACGTACTACGTACTACACTGCAGACGTACTATGTATCGGCTAGACGTACTACGTATTACACCACACACGTACTATGTATCGGCTACTCATACGGCACAAAGCGCGTGACAAGTTGTCGGCCGCTCATTGACACGGGGATGACCAAACCCGCCACCCGAGGCAAGTTGTGCCTCCCCGGCCGGACGCTGTGCTGCCACTGTCTGCCGAGTCACCAGCGCCGGCATAGTTTTGCTGAGTTGGCACGATTGCATCAGTTTGTAAAGGTATTGGTGGTCTGTTCAAAAGTTTCATGATACATTCTGTTGACCCGATGGAGCGTAGTTGTAGCAAATTGATGACTGTATTGCATAAACTGTTTTCCTGTCCCCAAATCCCGGAGTTGGAAGTTATGAATCCAACCCTGATGGTCGCTGAGCTGCGATATTTGCTACTGAGTGGCGGTACCGTCCACTTAGTGGTGATGCTGACTACGGAGCTGCGACACTGACTACGGAGTGACGATGCTGACTACTGATTATTGTTTATTGGGTGGTTCACGACGCACTTTATGCACAATCACGGCTAATGGCGCCGCCCACACTGTTTCGCCGGTGGGCCGCGGGATTGGTAAATGTCCCGAGCGGTGCGAGTGTTGAACCCGGGACCATTGTATCCAGAGCTCAACACCTTAACTACTCGGTCATCCCCGCCTCATGCTGACTATTGATGACTACTGAGTGGTGGTAATGACCACTGAGCAGGGCGACACCGACAACTGGGTGACGATGCCGACTACTGAGTGATGATGCTGACCACCAAGTGGCGCTACTGACTATTGAGTTACGATGCTCACCTCGGATCGCCGATACTTACATACGGCGATGAGGCGTCACTGTATAGATATGCTATGTTCAGAGTTTTGGCCGACCACTTGCTCATCTGACGGACGGTGCTCGTGGTGACCGTCGGTGGAAGACGCACGGCTATATTCGTTAGTTTGATGGGGTCAATTCGCCTATGAATTGGATTGTTTTCTTGTCGACTATACGAACAAACATTTTGACGCATTAATAATGAAAATCATCCAGGATATTTGGACGTGCATTATAATGGCGCTAGTCCAACGGAAGCAATAGGAAATCATTCACAGCACGTCCCGTATTTGAAAACGTATATCATTCACAGCAAAAGCGTCTTTGAAAACGTATATCACGTCCTGACTCATATCTATTGGACGCAATCTTTTATCCAATGATTGCCCTGCGTAATCAGCATTTTCCACTGATCTGCGCCTGAAAACGTCATCACTTGACGGGGCGCCCAGTCGCTGACCACAGCCTAGTCTGGCACAGGGTCAACAGTTATGGCCATTTTCGGCACGACACACTCATCAGCCGTTTATGCTTTGGGCTTAGGGGCGCACCGACCGCGTTGGTCATATAGCGTCTCTGTTCTGTAATTACCCCTGTCGGTCCAATACTAGCCCCACAGCTTCCAGCCCAGTGCCAGCGCCGCATATATCAGTCCAATCCCAGCTCTACGGTTCCCCTGACGGCCCAACCTCAGCCGTACGTCCCCCCCCCCCCCCGGCGGACTAATCTCAGAAACGCGGCACCAGTGGTGATGGGCAGAATTATGCACTGAGGCCTGACACCGCCCCTGAACAAAAACCAGCACCAAGACAGCAGCACATGGACACAAGTACTGCGTAGCCAAGTTTTATCAACCAACTGAGTGTAGAAACATTTAAAATCATGTATTTTCATCGGCAAATGTTTCAAAACTTGTTCTCTAGCGTGTGTAATTTAATTGCGATATACATAAGCATGATGTCATCTAAATTTAGCTGATCTCACCGACCTGAGACCCGTGACGTACCGTGCAGGGGCAGTTGATCTGACCGGTGACGTACTGTGCAGCGGCAGTTGACCTGACCCGTGACGTACTGTGCAGCGGCAGTTGACCTGACCAGTAGCATACTGCGCAATGCAGTTGATCTGACTAGTAGCATACTGCGCAATGCAGTTGATCTGACTAGTAGCATACTGCGCAATGCAGTTGATCTGACTAGTAGCATACTGCGCAATGCGGTTGATCTGACTAGTAGCATACTGCGGAATGCAGTTGACCTGACCAGTAGCATGCTGCGCAATGCAGTTGACCTGACCAGTAGCATACTGCGCAATGCAGTTGACCTGACCGGCTGTCAACGCGACCAGCGTATCGACAGCGCTAGTCCGCGCTGCCGCCCGCATCACTTATGCAAAACTGATGGTCGGGACACCAATTATGTTGATCTGGTGTAACAGCCGCGGAGAGGCTGTGAAGAGGCCGTGAAGAGGCCGGACATGATCGGTGAGATCCAGGCAGAAAGGTGGATAACCGGAGACACAGACCGGACACGATGACACGAACAGACGAAGGAGATAACGAATTGGCAGGGTGAGGACGCTGAGAAGAACAAGGCGAAAAAGGAACAAAGACAAAACATTATTTCAAAAGCAGCAGAACAAGGCAGCGGGATCCGAAGCCGTGCAACAAAAATGTTTTTTTTTAACCTTGTCCGGGTGACATGAGTACGATATTTGCGTCGGCAGGTGCAGGTCAGGTCAACGATACGGGCAGATGATGTGAATGAACAGTACGCCTTGTGTGCGGCTTCGACACTCGAGTCGGAATGATGACAGATACGGCGCAAGCACTAATGGTGGATGCATTGAAAGTTAAAGTGAATATGCCGTAGCCGTTAGCTATCAACACATCAGACATTTACGGCGTGGTGTGGTCCATCCATCACTGACCTTTGCAGAAACCAAACTTGCGCATGCTATGGGGTCTTTTTGGAAATAGCTTCTATACGATTAAAGGCCGTGGGTTATGTCACATCCGTGAGGGGCCAAGTTGTAATCGTTCTGCACGAGTTCCGAGGAGGGCTGGCCTCAACCGGTCCGGGATAAGTAAACCGGGGAGATTCCGGCCATGATTTGAGGATACCCAAACACTGTCACGGACCCTCAGCAGACAGAGGAACCGAGCATGGACACAACGGTGAACGTGCGTCTTTGGGGCGCCGATGATAGGCTAGGCTTGAGTGGCCACGGAAGTAGCTTGTTGGTCGTGGCTGATGAGAGACATCCGGAGGTGCTTGAAGGAGCCGCCATAATTCACGTGGTCGGCTGCGGTCGTTGAGGAAAGCAGACCGACAAACAGCTTCGCATTGGTGATGCGGCTGTCAGCTCCCGGCATCATACCAGCAATACATCCTCTTCTCCTCCTGCCACACGCCAGAAGTCAGCGAGAGGTCGCCGTGGAAGGCAGCCGTGATGGTCAGGCACACGCAGAGCCGCAGTTGAACCCAGTTTGACTGCACATCACATCAAATTTTGGAACGACGGCTAAAAATACTTCCAAAAGCTATTGGAAACTTTTGGAGGTGAGAGGTGAAAGGTGAAAGAGGTGAAAGAGGTGAAAGGGAACTCTTTTTCTACGAGAGAAACTGCTTCGATTCTAGTATGAAAATGTGTTGAAAAATAGCATGAGATAAGAGTCGTGTGAGGAATATTTTCCGTACATCTACACATGTCATTGTTAAATTCAGCAAATGAACTCAAGCGGGAGAAGTGCTAGAGGAACACCACCAGACTGCATAAGACGAGACTGGTCGGAAAACATCGCCGCAGTTTGAGGTTTACAGTTGTAAAACATTCAAGGCTGGTTCCACACATTTAATGGGAACATTGACAGGTTCCCAGTCAGGGTTCGATTGATGTTTTAAAACCATGGATTTGGAGAGGATGTTTTTGGCGGCACCCAACTTAGAGAGGACAATTGTATTGTTTGTGACATCTAAAGCTGCCTCGTGTACTTTCCAGTGTGATTTGGACATGTTGCGAAAGAGCAATAAGCTTGCTGTCGTTACCACAACACTATTCAACCGTTCAGAGAGAGAAATGGGAGCATATTTTTCAGAAATACATTGTTATGCATGACAAATGCCCAGGCTAGTCCGCAATTCCAATCCTATCAGTTCCAATCAGGGTGTATCAATGCTTTCTCTATGATATTTCAAGTGGTTATATTTTCTTTTCTCACGTGGCAAATCAGAGCTTCAACTGGCAGGCTAGTTGGGGAGGGGGCGCTTATTTGAACGCTACTACTTCAAAAGGTGCTTGTGATTGTTTTCGCCGTTGGCGTAGTGTGCCGGTTTATTTGCACGTGTGTGGTAGCAAGTTAACTGCACTGCATGCTTTCCTCTTCATATACTGCAATATGATGTGGGTATTGAATCGCTGAGAGGGGCATGACTAGTTGATCCCGGTGAATTGAATTCGAGTAGAGCGTATCGCTAACGAAAAGATACCATTGTTGACGCCATTTATTCTAGGCGCTTTGATTATTCCCTCCCAACCATGGACGAAGTATGTACCTACTATTGTGCTTCTTTTTAACTAAATAAACATTGATTGTTAAGGAAAGGGACAATGACATCACTAAATTAGTTGAATTTTTTTGCTATACCAAAAATATAAGAATGTTTCCCTGCCACATGGACGTAAGATATTTAATAATACATCAGCCGCCCGTGTGACAGTGCGCCCCCAGTCGACGACCACGAGTGCGGTGGCAGCCGCCCGTGTGACAGTGCGCCCCCAGTCGACGACCACGAGTGCGGTGGCAGCCGCCCGTGTGACAGTGCGCCCCCAGTCGATCCCAGTGATCTCCTCTGTCCCAGCAGCTCGATAAACTGCTGCCCCCACGCCAGAATAGCCCCCAGTCGAAAATGAACTGAAGCAGCTTCGCCTGACACAGTACCCTTTTTGCATCCTCGTACAAAATAACTATTGTCAGGTAGTGGTGTAATAACAACATGTGACATGTGGAATGCAACATAAACAATGTAATAGTCACTGGAGTAGTGTAGCAGCGGCATGATGACGCAGTAAAGCGTGATATGATGTAAGAGCAATGCAACTGCATAAAATGTGAGCGGAATTTAAACGCGATGTTGGCGAAAGTAGGTGCCCAATCATTTGTCTAGACTTGATCGACACTAAATCTGTTTTTCTTTCCTTTCCGCCGAGTCTGTCCAGCAGGAGAAATATGACGTAAAATTGTTTGTCTGGGCCTTTTATTTAAGCGATTCGCCGGCGGTGTGCGGTCAGAATGCCAGATCGGCTCAGACTATCCGCAGGGAGGTCGGTCGGCCCGCGAAGAGAAGCCTGCTTCAAAAGCAGCCGGAGGGCTTTGGAGGAGCGACCACTCGTCCACCACAGGCTACGGTGGCCTGCCGTAGCCACAGGGTGGTTAGAGATCATGGTGTCCTGGTGTAGCCACAGGATGTCTAGAAGTCATGGTGGCTCTAAATACCCACAGTATGGAGGTCATGGTGGCCTGGAGTAGCCACACAATGGTTAGAGGCCATGGTGGCCTGAAGTAGCCATATACTGGTTAGAGGTCATGGTGGCATGGTGGTCTGGAGTAGTCAAAGGTTGGCTAGAGATCATGGTGGTCTGGAGTAGTCACAGGATGGCTAGAGATCATGGTGGCCTGGAGGAGCCACACAATGGTTAGAGGCCACGGTGATTTGAGCGATTAGCAGGAGGCAGAGGAAAGGGGCAGAGAAGGGCGTGCACAGTCAGGGTGACGGTCAACAGCGGCAGGTAGCCTGCTCAGCAGTCTCCTCCCGCACACTGTCAGGGGACCTGCTCAGCAGTCTCCTCCCGCACGCTGACAGGGGACCTGCTGAGCAGTCTCCTCCCGCACGCTGACAGGTGACCTGCTCAGCAGTCTCCTCCCGCACGCTGACAGGTGACCTGCTCAGCAGTCTCCTCCCGCACGCTGACAGGGGACCTGCTGAGCAGTCTCCTCCCGCACGCTGACAGGTGACCTGCTCAGCAGTCTCCTCCCGCACGCTGACAGGTGACCTGCTCAGCAGTCTCCTCCCGCACGCTGACAGGTGACCTGCTCAGCAGTCTCCTCCTGCTCAGCAGTCTGCTCCCGCACGCTGACAGGTGACCTGCTCAGCAGTCTCCTCCCGCACGCTGACAGGTGACCTGGCTGAGCAATCTCCTTCCGCACGCTGACAGAGTACCTGCTGAGCAGTCTCCTCCCGCACGCTGACAAGTGACCTGCTCAGCAGTCTCCTCCCGCACGCTGACAGGTGACCCGCTCAGCAGTCTCCTCCCGCACGCTGACAGGTGACCCGCTCAGCAGAGCACGCCCACTCTGATAGGAACTGCACACGGCGTTATCGTATCGCACGTGTGGGCCTGTGGAGGGAGGGGGACGCCACGAGGAATGTGGGGTGTGACCGTGGGTAGGGTGGCAGGCACTCTATTGCGGCATCCTGTCGAAAATTGGTCCCAGCGCGAGCAATGTGGGGCATAGCCATGGGCGGTTAGCGGTAGGACGATTTCGATTCCACAGAATAAAGGAGACTATGTGCAACGTTCAAAGTCTTAGCTATGTGTTCTTAAAGCAGTAACATTAACTGATACAGCGATAATGTGCACTTCCATAACCTGGGCTGTGGTGGTCCGCGACCTTCGCTCTGGCGGGGGGACGGGAGATCATCCGAGCCAGCCTCCAAGGAATCGATCATTATACGCTTCGTAGAACAAGCAAAACAATCATGGCATAGATTTGGGCAAGATCCGATTAAAATATTCAAGCATTTTAACCCGTTCGTAAGAATCAAATATTACGAATCATATATTCCAGCAGAGTCCACATTGAGGTTTCCAGAGCCAATCAAAATTGATGCGGCAATGACGATGAGGCATGCTGGTTTCAGTCAGTCGCCACACTGGGAAATCCCAAATGTTAGCGGCGTTTTATTTGAGGTGATGCCTCAAATTTGCCTTCCTAGAAGCATTTCAGTGACAAACACAAGGCCATGTGAGCTCCCGAGGTTTGCTGAATAAGCAGGCTCATGCCACCCACCTGGGACGTCAGCGGGGAGGCTTAGTTACCCTTGTGCGTAGTTAAGAGTTTTTTTGGGAGCGTCAGCAAGTGACCTTTGTAGCTTTTAGATCATCCAAAGATATTTTTGCGCGATGCATGCTAACCCAGCGACCATCAGTACCTATAGTTGAAGCCCAAAGATCGCTTTGTTAACTTTGTACTAATTATTTCAACGTTGCTTTATTGCAAATAATTTGACGTCCATTTCAGCTTTGCTCAATTGGGTAGCATTGACTGAGCTCAGCTATTTAAATTTGTATGTCAACTAATTCTAGTCCTTGGATCAATGGCTAAGATGATGTTGCCTCCTATAATAAGACGCATAAATGAATAAACTTATTAGCAAACATGCAATAAGCGAGGTGAACGTGTCACAAAGGTGACCTGGCGTCACGTCAATAGCTTTGGATTACATGACTTTCTTAGATCACACAATATATTGATACCATACAATATACTTGATACTGGTCAGATTCAGAGAAAAAGTATTTGGACTCAATACAATGTATTAGTGGTCAAACCTGTTGTGGTAGTCACGTCTGACCTGACCTAGGACAATCACCTCACATGATCTGGAGTCAACGTTGTCACCGAATACGTCAGACTGACCAAGAAAGATACTTTAAGTTTGAGCACACTTCCATTTTGTTCGTCGACTGCTCCAGGAAATATATAGGAAGGATAAGCCAACCCCCTTTATCGTCATTGGGTGGGCTCATGAGGTCACCGACCTGTGACTTCTTCTGGAGGGATGTTTGGTGCAGTTTCTGTCTGGCAAAAATGGAAGTTTTTTCCCTGTTTTAATGCATATGCTGTATCCAGATGGTTCACATTTGGTGATTTTAAATGTTCTCACATCACACGGTCTTACACGAAGCCTTCTCACGACCACATGAGGTCACTAACCTAGCCGTTAACCATGTACGTTATGAGA
This sequence comes from Ashinkailepas kermadecensis, assembly GCA_034440615.1. Lineage (NCBI taxonomy): Eukaryota > Metazoa > Arthropoda > Thecostraca > Neolepadidae > Ashinkailepas > Ashinkailepas kermadecensis. The sequence goes on from JAOTOM010005177.1 coordinate 165,948, forward strand.
TCAAATAGTAGAATCGAGTCAATCTCAGTCACAATCTAATGTTTATTATGCGGCTCTGCCCCAAACAGATCCAGAACAAGCTCCGCCTCAATGTGCTGATACCAGATGTTTTGGCAAACTTTGCACATTGATCCACTCTAAAGGGTCACATTGATCTACTCTAGCACATGATCCCTCTGACCTGTTGTCATAAAATATGCGGCAACGGGTAGCGCTAGAAAGCTGTTCCGCAGAGGCGACGGTAGATGGTGTTGCAGAGGAGGAAACTTTGTACAAGTGGGGACCGACTTGTTGAGACATATTTGGGCACTATCATGATCAGGGTGGGAAATATAGGCCGTTTCTGGATTTTTTGCATCCAGAACATTATTGTCTCCCAACAAATATTCCTCCAATTTGGAGGTTGAATGATGCTGTTTGACTACGAACTACTCTGCGCTTAAGTACTCAAGGATTCTGACGTCACAGGTTTCAATAAAATTATCATCTCCGTATTTAAATACGCTAAAATATCCTCTCCACATCTATAATTTCGAAGTACAAATCCATCTCTGATCATGACCATGTGTCATCACGGGAGTGTAAGTAAAGGTCAGTAATGCGCCTACACATTGATGGTGGATGCAGTGGCGACAGCCGCTATGAACGGCGACTGAGTTGGGGCGACAGAGGTCGACTGAAATAGCCTCGGGCAGTGTTCTGAACGCGGCCTCTATGTGCTCCGCAGGTGATCTCGGCACGCGGTTCGGAGGCGCGGACCGTTCCGAACAGCCAGCGCCGGCGCAAAATGGTCGATCTGCCTCGGTCGACCCATAACTTAGCAGAAATGGCCAGCGCTGAAAGGCCGGAGAACACACAAAGTCAGACTGTGGTTCAGACTTCCAGCAAAAATGAGAGGCATACGTCACCGTCGCACATATGAGGCGGGTGACGCAAAAATAGCACGGCCAGCTGCGCAGCGTTTGTGGCATTCTCGGAAACGAATGGCGTTGGAATGAAACGGCGGTTTGTGACTGTGGCTATGGCAACGATAAGCAAACTAAAACACACAGCCATTAACTTTGAAATACAGAAACTTGCTGATAAAAGAAACAGAAAAGATCCAGCCACGGAGAAATGTTAATGCCCAAGGCAAGATAGAGGAATAAAGAAAGAGTAATGCCCACTGATACACAAGGCATTATCCAACAAACAAAGCACTCCGATTATTTTCCAAACACTGGTGTATTTCAACATAGATCTCAGTAATGCTTACCATGTCACTAAATTGCTACTTAGCCACATATTTAGGGGTTTATTGGGAACAACTAAGCGTATTTTAGCCTCATTACGAACCGAAATGTATCGTATATTACCTATCACTTGCCAGCAAAGAACTAAATGCTGCATTAATAGATAATAATATTCAGTGGTAGGTGCGAGTAAAAAGGCATATATTGTAACATGTGAGCTTGCAAATAAGTAGACCAATGAGTTATTCTACGCCATGCCATGCTACAAGTATGCTTTTAGAATATCAATGACAATAAACCAAGGCAGTTGTTTTGGTGATGGAAGGCCTGTTATGCGTCCAAAGGAAGTCCAAAGCTGTTATAGGTAAATTGTTTCATTGTGCTTACGATACAACCACACACGCACGCACGCACGCACGCACGCACGCACGCACGCACGCACGCACGCACGCACGCACGCACGCACGCACGCACGCACACACATGCACACACGCACACGCACGCACGCACGCACGCACGCACGCACGCACGCACGCACGCACGCACGCACGCACGCACGCACGCACGCACGCACGCACGCACGCACGCACACACACACCACACACACATACACACCCATGCATACACACACAACCACATAAACACAAACCCGCACACATGCACACACACGTACACACATGCATGCATGCACGCACGCACGCACGCACGCAGGACTACCACGAGCGCCAATCACGATCATCCACCCATCATCAGCGCCAATTACGATCATCCGCCCATCATCAGCGTCAATCACGATCATCCGACCATCATCAGCGCCGATCACGACCACCAGAACATAGCGGGTGCCAGCGACCATCATCAAACCTTCTGATGATTGCCTGAGCACCGTGCACACATTGCAGGGTTGGAAGAACAGCTTTGTTCTGGATATTTGTCATCCAGAACGTTATCCTCTTCCTGAAGGTGTTCTCTCCAAAAAAGGAGCGATAGCTTATTCCATGAAGGGTATATATTGCACATGATAGCATTCATGTCCATCTGATATGAAACCATCACCCAACCTACAACCACAACCAGTAGCTAAAATGCATTATTCTGAAACTGATTCTCCATACCCAGTTCACCTCCTCTGTCTACAATACAATGGAAGAGGATACAAATAATCCGGATGTTCGCAATCCGTGGAACCGAATTCAGAAACGCCCATTTCAGAAGATTTCATGCTAAGGAAAGATGCTACCAAATTATATTATGCATCTCGCCGGCCTGCTATCTGCGTCCCAGAGAGGACATTCTGGATAGCTGGGAAGTGTCCTCTCCGACAAGGGTTCTGCAGGGGAGATTCAAGATGCATTGCAATAGGTAGGTTTACACGGCAATATTTCCCGTTTAAAAACATTTAAACAAAATACATAAGGATACGAAAGGAATCGAATCTTCACCACACCCCGTGTACAGTTACACAACGTTGATTCAACACAAGCACATAATTGTTGGCGAAAAGAGGCTGACATTCGTACAGAGCTAGTTTGCATCTGTGGCGTGAGTTCTACGCTCAAATTAGTGTTACTTAACGTAGCATTTCGTTCGTTTAATTTGGTATGAAAAACTGCTCAAGGTCTTCCCAACTTCCCTGGAAATATTAGCATAATAATGTATCACTGAGCTCATCTTGTCCGGAAATGCACCATGTTATTAGTCCGCGACCCACTTCATAGTGTTTATTTTATCGAGCTAAAGCGGAGATTAAGTTGTTCAGAGCGGGTGCACTTTCGGTTCACAATAAGTAAAATTGCACACACTGATAATCACACACCACGGAGTACGAGAAACCAATGAACCTTTTTAAGTTTATTGTTTGTTTCGAAGTGATCGTAGCGATTACGCCGTGTTTTCGAACATCATCACCATATCTGCAGAGGCCTGCCTGCTGGACGAAGTACTCAACCTTTAGCGCCGTAGCTATTGATTCCGGTACATGCTCGTGATCGATGTTTGACGCAGTTTTCCATAACTCGTACATACATGGTAGACCATCATATATTTCAGCTTGGAACATTGTCGGTGCCAGCCGTCAGCCGGTAGGTTCCACGCTGGGTTCCCTATCTCTTCTACAGACGAGAAACATTTCAATTTACATTTTGATCTAGGTCGGTAGGTACCTAGGTGCCCTCCAGTCCGCCAGTCCGCCAGTCCGCCAGCCCGCCAGTCCGCCAGTCCACCATGGCCCATCAACTTGCCTACTTGCCTACCTACTGTTCTAATTTTGGCACACCTACAGCAAGCTGAAGTTCATCTTGAGTGCTTATAATGATGATTACATGCAATTTGACTTACCGGAAATTAATTTCTTCATTTCCACACGTATCTTCATCCCCGTATGAAGCTCTTATACAGGAATGAAGTGACTTGGTGGTTGATAGCTTCAATTTTGGGAGCTAACCATTAGACATGGGGGGGGGGGGGAAATTGCATTTTCCATCTTTTGCGCCACATTCCGTACTTTCCATCCAAAGTTGATGTGCCTCGAGGTTTTGGTGCACATTGAATCTTCTGAATGACAACGTGCCATTTTGTAATAGCAGCAGACACATCTGGAAGGCGATATACCATACAATACCATACCATACCATACCATACTTGGAATGCTAAATGACATACCATACCATATTTGGAAGGTTAAATACCATGCCATACCATGCAGTTTTGGGGATTTAAGGCAAGTGTCGGAAAATAGGATCGACCATGGTTTAGTTAGTGTCGGGAATGAGACACTAGGTGGGCACAGTGGAGGCCAAGGCGGGCCTTAAAGGCGTATCTTGTGTGGGAGGAGATGGCATGCATTGGAAGCGAGTTCCAGCCATGTGTGACGCGAACAGCAACGGTTTCTTCTGGCCTGACATACAGCCGCAGACCTCGCCAGCTCCCAGGACTGGCCACTGGTCGTGGTTAGCCTCGCGGTGCAGAGGAGTCGGCTCGGCTCCAGATCAGCCTCTCTGCGGAGCAGCTGGCACACCGCAATCATGCCGCCACGGCGCCTTCGGTAAGATCGCGGGGATAGACTTCAGCCGAGCCGCTTCACGTACGGCCGTGCCTTGACACTCGGCACCACTGTTGTTGCTCTGCGTTGTACTTGCTCGGTCACTCGCTCGGCTCTGCTACTGGACCCCAGACACTGTTACGATACTTCAACTGAGTGCGAACAGCGTCTTGCAGAGCAGGGGTGTGGGTAGGGGGTGGGAAGTGGGGGAGCGCCACCAAACTAATCACTTCGAAGGAGCGACTGATTGCGGCCTGCACCCAGCAGGCTCTCGTGCAGGGTGTAGGGTGCAGGGTGCAGGGTGCAGGGTGTAGGGTGTAGGGTGCAGGGTGTAGGGTGCAGGGTGTATCCTGTGCCGGGTGTAGGGTGCAGGGTGCATCCTGTGCCGGGTGTAAGGTGTAGGGTGTAAGGTGCAGGGTGTATCCTGTGCCAGGTGTAAGGTGCAGGGTGTATCCTGTGCCGGGTGTAAGGTGTAGGGTGTAAGGTGCAGGGTGTAGGGTGCAGGGTGCAGGGTGTAGGGTGCAGGGTGCAGGGTGTAGGGTGCAGGGTGTAGGGTGTATCCTGTGCCGGGTGTAGGGTGCAGGGTGCATCCTGTGCCGGGTGTAAGGTGTAGGGTGTAAGGTACAGGGTGTATCCTGTGCCGGGTGTAAGGTGCAGGGTGCAGGCCCCTGTGCAGGCTGCAGCAGCTTAGCTTCTGAACTTGTCCGGGATCCGGGAGTGAAAATGGTAGGTGTTCCGTCCAACATTACCTATCCTAGCATTCCAACACTACCTGCCACTTGCTGATGTTGAAGGTCGTTTGCCACTTGTTGGCAAGTTCATGAGTGAATTAACGATTTGCTGGAAGGCGCACCAATAGTGTTGGACACCTGGTCTGTGAGTTTAGAGCCCCTGGACCAGTCATGGCAACGAACGCATACGTTGTGACGTACTCGTGTCATCCTGTCGACACGTGATTACACCCGTTCAAACACCATCTGTCCTCCATTTTCCGTCCTGCACAAGTGATGTGATCACTACAATCGTCAATTATCTGCCACACATGCGAGGCGCAGGATTGGCTAGGTCGTTTGACTAGGTCGTTTGGCTAGGTCGTTTGGCTAGGTCGTTTGAATGTGACTGAATGTCAATCTAAGTTGCAGGCGAAGGAAATATTTCCCAGTTGACATCCAGATAGCGGGAGATCCAGACTCCGACCTGAGGGGCGGACAGTATTGCTGGCAGGGGTGTGGGGAGAGAGTGGGGACGACCACCGTAACACGACTAACTTTTACATACCACCATCGGCAACCACGTTGCCACAGGCCGGCTGGGGTTGCTGGGGAGGGGAAGTGGCCTCCCTTCCAATCAACGTGGAGAAGCATTATTTGAGATTTACTACTAGTAGTAAATTACTAACTAGTAGTAATCAACAAAGCCATTATTTTCCGACAATGACGATAAGGAACAGTACAGTAACTGCCCGACAGAGACGGCAAGGGACAGTACAGTAACCGCCGGACATTGACAGTCAGGGACAGTACAGTAACTGTCCGACAGTGTAGGTAATGGACAGTAACGGTAAGGGACAGTAACGGTAAGGGACAGTAACGGTAAGGGACAGTACAGTAACTGCCCGACAGTGATGGCAAGGGCAGTACAGTAGCTGTCCGACAGCAACCATAAGGGACAACATTGCAACTGCCAAACAGTGGCGATAAGGGACAGTACAGCAACTGCCCCACAGCACCAGCCAGGGTAATTGCCTGACACTGGGAAGCACTACAGCCACCGACTGCCCAGTGGGAGCAGGGCACCGTGTGCTGGGCGAATGGCAGCACGGAGCGGCACCGCACCAGGCGCCGGCTGTCAGACAGAGTGTGATCGCCAGCGATTGCGTAGCCGGCGCTGTCGCCGATCATCACAGCGCCACGTCACTCCAATGGAATGGCCGCGCGGCGCACAAGACCAGTGTGCCGGCCCGCCGCCGGCGCCTCGACGTCGAGCAGACCTTCTCAGCTGTGATGGACGCTGTCGCCGACCATCACAGCGCCACGTCACTCCAATGGAATGGCCGCGCGGCGCACAAGACCAGTGTGCCGGCCCGCCGCCGGCGCCTCGACGCCGAGCAGACCTTCTCAGCTGTGATGGACGCTGTCGCCGACCATCACAGCGCCACGTCACTCCAATGGAATGGCCGCGCGGCGCACAAGACCAGTGTGCCGGCCCGCCGCCGGCGCCTCGACGCCGAGCAGACCTTCTCAGCTGTGATGGACGTAGCCGGCGCTGTCGCCGACCATCACAGCGCCACGTCACTCCAATGGAATGGCCGCGCGGCGCACAAGACCAGTGCGCCGGCCCGCCGCCGGCGTCTCGACGCCGAGCAGACCTTCTCAGCTGTGATGGACGCTGTCGCCGATCATCACAGCGCCACGTCACTCCGATGGAATGGCCGCGCGGCGCACAAGACCAGTGCGCCGGCCCGCCGCTGGCGTCTCGACGCCGAGCAGACCTTCTCAGCTGTGATGGACGCTGTCGGCCGGCTCTTTATCGAACCGCCGCCTTGCAATAGATAAAAACAACAAAGACGGCCTGCCGAAAACGTTTGATCTCACCGACGTCGGATGGCGGTAGGGAAGACTGCACAGTCGTAGAGACGACAGTGGGAGACACTGGACGGTGGTAGAACCGGCAGTGGGAGACACTGGACGGTCGTAGAGACGGCAGAGGGAGACACTGGACGGTCGTAGAGACGGCAGTGGGAGAAACCGGCAGTGGGAGACACTGGACGGTGGTAGAACCGGCAGTGGGAGAAACCGGCAGTGGGAGACACTGGACGGTCGTAGAGACGGCAGAGGGAGACACTGGACGGTCGTAGAGACGGCAGTGGGAGAAACCGGCAGAGGGAGACACTGGACGGTCGTAGAGACGGCAGTGGGAGACACTGGACAGTCGTATATATGAGAGTTGCCGGACTGTGGGCGGTATTTGACTGCAGCGTCGCTACAGCTTCCTCCTCATTGTCCGCAATACAAACTAACCGATACGAATTTGTCATGTTGCCCAGTGTTATCCATCGCTGTCAGTTGCGGCTCAGTACTGTCCATCGCCGTCCAGTGTCTACCATTGCCGTCCATTGTGGCCCAGTGCTGTCCATCGCCGTCCAGTGTTGTCCATTGCCGTCCATTGTGGCCCAGTGCTGTCCATCGCCGTCCAGTGTTGTCCATTGCCGTCCATTGTGGCCCAGTGCTGTCCATCGCCGTCCAGTGTTGTCCATTGCCGTCCATTGTGGCCCAGTGCTGTCCATCGCCGTCCAGTGTTGTCCATTGCCGTCCATTGTGTCCCAGTGCTGTCCATCGCCGTCCAGTGTTGTCCATTGCCGTCCATTGTGGCCCAGTGCTGTCCATCGCCGTCCAGTGTTGTCCATTGCCGTCCATTGTGGCCCAGTGCTGTCCATCGCCGTCCAGTGTTGTCCATTGCCGTCCATTGTGGCCCAGTGCTGTCCATCGCCATCCAGTGTCTACCACTGCCGTCCATTGTGGCCCAGTGCTGTCCATCGCCGTCCAGTGTTGTCCATTGTCGTCCATTGTGGCCCAGTGCTGTCCATCGCTGCTCAGTGTTGTCCATTGCCGTCCATTGTGGCCCAGTGTTGTCCATCACCGGCCAGTGTTGTCCGTTGCCGTCCATTGTGGTCCAATGCTATCCATAGTCGTCCACTGTCGTCCAGTATTGCCCACCACGGTGAAGCGTTGCCCACTATTGTCAGGTGTCACCCAACATAGTCTAGCTTTACCCCTCACAGTCGTGTCTCCCATGACCGACCATTGTGCCCCAGCACAGTTTGAGTGATCCCCGGAGTGCCCCAGTAGACAAAAGAGGGTGTCTGTACACACGATAGGGGGCCCGAGTGGTGTGTAGTGGCCTGGGGATGCGGAATTGTAATTTCGTTGATTTAGTGAATTCGGTGTTATTGAAATCAGTGGACTGCAAAAAGTAATGAGGCATGCAGCACGTAAAAGGTACCCATCACACTTGATTCATCTCGCGATAGCTAAAAGAGCGATCATTCGCTTTGAATTCAACCCGAAACAGCCGGTTCGTTCAATCGCACGTCGGAGCCCGGATCCACACCAGACATTGACATTCTTCTCCGAAGAAGAGACTGCAGCAAAACATCCGCAACGCGCATACCAAGCGAAGCAATTACTTGGTGGTACCTGGGTTATTTTACGACGCATCCGACCGCTGGGTCATATAGCGCCGCCAACCTCTCACGCCGGTTGGTCGAGGGGGACTCGGTAATCCCGCCAGTTGTGGGATTCGAACCCACGGTCTCACGATCAAGAGCCCAACCCCTACCGACTGAGGTGCCGCGGCCCCGAAGCAACTACTTGTTTGCACCACTATCGATAAGTGTCGCAACAACATAGCCCCGTCACAACAAACACACCGAGAGCCAACACCGTGTGGCGCCGACAACACCGAGAGCCAACACCGTGTGGCGCCGACAACACCGAGAGCCGACACCGTGTGGCGCCGACAACACCGAGAGCCGACACCGTGTGGCGCCGACAACACCGAGAGCCAACACCGTGTGGCGCCGACAACACCGAGAGCCGACACCGTGTGGCGCCGACAACACCGAGAGCCGACACCGTGTGGCGCCGACAACACCGAGAGCCGACACCGTGTGGCGCCGACAACACCGAGAGCCAACACCGTGTGGCGCCGACAACACCGAGAGCCAACACCGTGTGGCGCCGACAACACCGAGAGCCAACACCGTGTGGCGCCGACAACACCGAGAGCCAACACCGTGTGGCGCCGACAACACCGAGAGCCAACACCGTGTGGCGCCGACAACACCGAGAGCCAACACCGTGTGGCGCCGACAACACCGAGAGCCGACACCGTGTGGCGCCGACAACACCGAGAGCCGACACCGTGTGGCGCCGACAACACCGAGAGCCGACACCGTGTGGCGCCGACAACACCGAGAGCCAACACCGTGTGGCGCCGACAACACCGAGAGCCAACACCGTGTGGCGCCGACAACACCGAGAGCCGACACCGTGTGGCGCCGACAACACCGAGAGCCGACACCGTGTGGCGCCGACAACACCGAGAGCCGACACCGTGTGGCGCCGACAACACCGAGAGCCAACACCGTGTGGCGCCGACAACACCAGAGCCAACACCGTGTGGCGCCGACAACACCGAGAGCCAACACCGTGTGGCGCCGACAACACCGAGAGCCAACACCGTGTGGCGCCGACAACACCGGAGCCAACACCGTGTGGCGCCGACAACACCAGAGCCAACACCGTGTGGCGCGACAACACCGAGCCAACACCGTGTGGCGCCGACAACACCGAGCCAACACCGTGTGGCGCCGACAACACCGAGCCAACACCGTGTGGCGACAACACCGAGCCAACACCGTGTGGCCCGAGAGCCGACATCGTGTGGCGCCGACAACACCGAGAGCCAACACCGTGTGGCGCCGACAACACCGAGAGCCGACACCGTGTGGCGCCGATGTCTTACTACCCAGAATCGATCAGCTAGGCTTTGGGCTCGTCGTGTGAGTGGTTATTTTGCGTCCACAAATCTCAGAAGAAAAGCCAAAAATACACAGCTCAGTTGAAACACCTCGCATTTTATGAGACAGGGAAGCTTGAATATTTCCGCGTGCCAACGGCCAGCATGGGCAGTAGAAAATTGAACCTTCATCATAAAGCGGAATAGTTTCCCGGATTCAACCGCGCCAACCGTAGCCTAAAATTACTTGGCGAAAATGGGCCTGTTCACACCCGGAGTGGTGTCGGCACTCGGCGACAGACTCAGGACATGGGATCGGAATGTGACGGATCATTTGTGGTGCGCGGCACCTGTGACATGCAGGCTTTTCTCGTCACTACCATGGAAGGCCGACACTCGGCGACAGACTCAGGACATGGGATCGGAATGTGACGGATCATTTGTGGTGCGCGGCGTCCAATCATCGCGAAGGCGCAGGATTCTTAGGCACACGTAAAACATGTTCCGACAATTCGGTACAGTGCACTACAATATGGGGTGTGTGCTCGGCATTCGAGACAGGAGCCCGGATGTAGAACATGAGCCAACAATTTCGGCATAGGTGAATTGAAAAAAAAGCATTTGACTTCAACAGAAATTGGCTGCAATCTTGCCGAAATCTGGCTTATCTGTCGAATATCATTAAGGTATCTCAGACTTGCATGTGTTTGCCGAGTTGTTGAACTAGCACAGGTGTTACGATGCATCACGTTCCTTTTCGTTCCACGGCCTTCCCACTCAGCTCATGCCACATACGTTCGTTTAACGCCGCATCCCGCATAGGAGCGACATCGGCCACGCAGTCGCCCAGCCTCGGGGCACGCAGGTCACGTGGCATGATGACATGACCACGTAACCGGTGTCTGGCTGGCTGGCCAAAAGCCGCCGCCGGCTGGACCGGCTTAGACTACACTCCGCCATAATACTTTGTCTTTGGACAAAATACTCGCACTTCAGCGGAGAGAATGCGGTGAAAACTACTAAACGCCACCAATAAATAACCAGACCGAATTATCACTGAAACAATTAGGACTTGTTCACAAACACACTGTAGAAAAAGTATTAAAGCTTTAAAAGCGCGACGAAAGGGATGGGCAAAGCCGAAAGGGTCCGGGTCGCCCAGATGAAACTTTGTCGTACATACAAGGGAGAAGACCCGCTAAGCTTTCGCTCTCGCTCGTAATTAACGATTGGTTAACTGAAGCACAACCAGCTGAAGAATGGGACAGCAAATGAAGCATAACCAGTTGAAGAAGGTGACGGACAAAATTACACCCGAATTACAAAAGCTCAAAATCCGTATTCTCAAGCAAAAGTCCAAGGGGCTCCCTGTGTATCGCTTAGAGTCGTGACCCGTATTGTGGTGGTGGTCTATGGCTCTGGGATGCTGCGACTTCCATAGTTATGACGCATCCCATTGACCTGCATTGTTTAATGAAGCCTGTCACAATTACCCTACATGCGCGCTGAATTGATATGTTAGCACACAGTAATCAGTATGTTGCTGGTCTGTGCAAATTAATGCCGACTAACATAATAGGTAAATGGAAAACATCCTGCAGTCACAATGATAGTATCGTGATCTATTATATCGATATTGTATACCGCAGCGTCAGTTATTGAGTAAGAGATTCATGAACATCAAAATAATTCTGATCATCTGTTTTTTTAACAACTCAACTGAAGGAGGGTCAACTCCTAAATTACTGGACTGTATGGGCCCTGGCCCTACATTACAGTCGATAATTATAGTTCGAACTCTTACGCAATGAATGCGGATAAATCATTTCTGAGCTTGTCGATCAAAACTCGGTGAACAGGGCTCCAACAGACGGCTTCGAACACGCGACTAGCACATTACTACTACACGAGGGCAGTTTAAATCACTCTTAGCACACATCCACGCACTATATCGTCGGCATCGCTACTGCACGGGAAATTAAACCCCCCCTTTACACACCCCCACACAAAAAAACCCCCCAACACTACAAAGGAGCACACGTCCACGCACTATGCCGTCCACATCGCAACTATACGGGGATAATTCAAACCATTCCTAGCACACGTCCACGCATAATACCGTCCACATCGCTACTACACGGGGGTACTTCAAATCACTCTTAGCACACGTCCACACATTATCCCGTCCATATCGCTACTACACGGTGGTAATTCAAACCATTCTTAGCACACGTCCACGCACTATACATCGATTGCGTTTTAATCAGTCTTGAAATGCAAGTATGGAAAAACATGACATGAAGAAAACTGCGTAGTAGGCGCCTTTGCAGTTTATTTTTCCCATAAACATTTACATGAAGTGTAAGCACCTGGAATAGCTCAAAGGACACTGGTGGATTCAAAGTAAAGACGTGCCCGACTGTCATAAAACAGCACAGTTGCCCATAGCGTGAGATCCCCAGACGCTCCTCACATAAATCATTGTTCCGCTGCTGTGAAACTTCTAAATCCCTACGGGGCGTTGCCTGGGAGCGCGCCATAAATGCAGAGCTGGCACGCCGACCAGCCTGCCCCTCCCCACCCCCGCCCCCACCATCGTATCTTAGCAGCAAGCTGCGCCATATCCCGGCAGCGTCCTCCGCTTTATCTCAGCAGGCATCCGCCACATTCCGGCGTGGTCCCTCCCCGCCATACCCCAGCATAACACCTCCACATCCATACCACAGCATAGCCCATCCACATCCATACCCCAGCATAACACCTTGTCGCCATACCCCAGCATAACCCATCCACATCCATACCCCAGCATAACCCCTCTACATCCATACCCAGCATAACCCCTCCCCGCCACATCCCAGCATGCCCCCTCCCCGCCACATCCCAGCATGCCCCCTCCCCGCCACATCCCAGCATGCCCCCTCCCCGCCACATACAGACAGCCGATTCGAATGATGCTGGCAGGAACCCAGAGGATCGCTCATGCATTGCGTAGGAAGCTCCGCACGCCAGATAAACGCCGACTGGCGTTTATCTAGGAAGCTCTGAGGGCGAATCGCGGTACTTAGGAGGAGTGGGTGAACCAAAGAACAGTTGTAAAAGTGGTTGATTTTGTCTGAATTTGACACGCTTGGCACGCCTGGCACGCCTGGCACGCCTAGCATACCTGGCACGTCTGGCACGCCTGGAAAGCCCAGCGCCAGAGCTTAACTTTTTTTGTGGTAAAACTAGATGGGAAAATGATGGGTTTTTTTAACGCTTCTCCTCGTGCGTCGTTGTACTGCACAACTGATGCTTCAGAATAACACGAGGAGGTTAGTAAAAAGGCAATTACTTCGGAACGTACCTCTCATTTCAGTAGGTATTACCTAGGAATTACCCAGGACACGAGGCTGCTCAAGTGAGGTCTAGCCCATCAATCGGACTTGAGCTAAAGCGCCTTTATGCAAGTTGCCGATCTTCAACCACAAAGAGCAATAAAGTCCTGGCATATACCTAAGCCGCAAGTCTTAAGTTCAGTGCAACACAAATGCAGGACGCTGAAGCTTCATGTAAGTAGATTATAGCTAGATAACAACCGGTTGATTATGATCATTGAATTATGATCATTGAATTGCATGCAGCATTTGTAAGATGTGTTGAAAAACATCACAGACATTGCATTCACATGAAATAGAGGTCCCATATTGAGACGTTGCATTATTTTGCATGACCATTACCTATGATTACTACACCCACGCATACAATGTCAAGCAAATCGCATTGGAAATGAATGAAAGCTCATTACCCTGTGTGGTACTGTCGCTTAGATCGCACACGGCAAACCCATGCATATCAGATGCTCAAACAACAGCTACTATTACGTAAACATCATGTGAACTTCAATATTATGCATACTCAAACATAAATGTCACGAATTGCAAACTCATTTCCAAGCATGTATGTTTAATTCGAGAGAAGTCTTACTTTTCCTGGCATACCTTTTTTGATGCCCTGAGTCTTAGCAATAACAGCAGCAATACAGCGCTAATGCAGTGCAGAAAAGTGGTGGTAATCCGTGACACTTAGCTTTCGCAATAGGCTATCGAACACACGAAAATTGTTGGAACCTGCGAGCCGGCGGGCGAGTAGGTTAAGCTGTGGATGGTGTCACCGTGCTCCGTGGAGTTCCTGATCACGCGAATGGCGGCAGAAGCACAGCTTCACTGAGCCTCTTCACGGAGACGTGAACAAGACGACGACGTGGTGAGTCGTCTCTAACCCCCACTATCAGAGCTGCCTGCGTCACCAGGCTCCTTCTCGAGACACGAAGTTCCCTCCTCTCAAGTCTAGCTATCATCGCCACTTACGATATCAAGCTCCCTTCCTTCAGGCCGCACTGCTCCTTCTCGATCGCTCGTGGTAAGCCAATTGGGTGCTCTTGTCCGAGCAGATTCATGAGATCAGATATGAGAGCAGGTATGTGAGTGGTATTCATGAGTATTGTAGACGAATACATAGATTAGGAAATACAAGGCATAATTATTGTGCGCACACCGGTAGCGCAAAAAACGGGCAGCTGAACAAGAAGCCAACTATAGCATAAATTAAAACACCAATGTTAGTAACAACACTTCGAGTTTGTTCAGACAACCATGCTCCTTCTAAATAATTGACTGGCTTACACAGACTGTGGTTTTCGTAGCACCTGTGGGTGGCCTGCTACCCCATACTTGGAGCCACACGAACCGTCCTCGGCTACTGGGGTCGATATCATGTTTCTGTGGCCATGTAAGGAGTGGGCGCTCAATAGGGTTTTATGTGTTACCTGCGAACAATACTGCAGGGGTGGCCAGCTAACAGTGTGGCCAGCTAACGTGGTAGCAAGTCAGTCTAATGGGCAATGTCAGCTCAAGAGTATATAAATCAGCGCTTCTGGCGGCCAGCCTATATCCATATGCTGCGGGCGCCTGGGTGCAATGGATCATTCCATGGGAAAACTACCGCTAGGGGCGCTGACGCCAGCCGTCCTGTCGTCAGCCGCAGATACGTGCGCCGCAGCAGGGGAAGGGCCTGGATGCATGCGGTGGGATTCAGTGGGATCCGGCGGCAAGGGCCGATACTGGGATAGCCGATATGAAGGGCCATGGATTGACAGAGGGTGGGGGTTAATAAGTGGTAATAAGTGGGCCAGGGACGGACTCATCATTGTTCAAGGGGAGAATGGTAGGTGCTGTATAAGGGAATGTGCCCTTTCATCAGGCACTAACTTCTGATCCATTATTAGGCTGAGCTCGTATTATTTGAGACAGCATGCATTATATGATAAATCCTGACTGATGCTGATACAGATTCCTTCTGAAAATGTAAATACGATGCACAGGCACGGGCGTTGATTTCTGAAAATTAATCGGGGAGGGGCATAATACATGAAGGTAATGGGCGGGCCCAAATGGATTTGGACATACTCCAAAGACTGCCATGTGAGAAGTTGAAATTATCGGGGGGGGGGCAAAGCCAACATTGAGGGGGTGCTTTCCCCCTCAAAAGTATATAAAATAACAACCCTGTGCATAGGCGAAGGTTTCTGAAAATGATTGCGAGGGCATAGTACATGGAGGCGACGGGCGGGCGCAAATGGATTGGGTGGCATACCACATAGGGTCCCATGCCAAAAGTTTAAATTATTGGGAGAGCAAGCCAACATTGTGGGGGGGGGGTGCCCTCCCAAGAGCATATACAACTACACCCCTGATATGATGTTGCATGGCCCAGAAGGTTTCCCGGGGTGCATGGCCCACAATAATGCCCAGAAGTTGGGCATTATTGTGCGACACATTACATATTATTTCATTGCTACTCAACACTTAGCGTCCTCAATGGCTCGTACACGTTCTTAGGGAACTGACAACAGCCTAGGCAGCAGGAAAAAATATGTTGGCATTCCTATCTTCATTGTGGCGATTCCGTAAACAACTGCGTTACGTTCCCACTTAGTTACGTCCTTCCAGTCGCCAAACATAACCGTCCACTGAGCACAGAAACTACACAGCGCCATAATTAAGACAGCCGAGCGCCAGGACAGTTGACTACCAGCGCCATCTCACTAGTTTGCTGCTGGAATGGTCCATTGTCCATTGCTGTGCCACGTCGACAAACGTGACGGCCTCGCGACAATGTGTGGCCACAGTCGCTTACACTGCAATTGCAACTGATTGCCATAATATAAAGGTACGGCAAGTTGCAGCTTATGTTTTTCCTCGCAAAAGTAATTGCTCAAGCAGTAAGCTTTGAACAACATGAACTTCGAGCTGAACTAAACCTAAGACACCTATACGCGCAAAATTACACACAAAAAATATACGTTGACCTTGCGTTAACCTTTCCTTCAGCCATAACTACTGCATCTACAATGGCACATGCATGGCTTGGGGGTCTGCCAATTAGTTTTGCTTATCATACAAAACACTCAACTTTCCATAACCTGCAAATGGCGAAAAAGCCAGCCGATTCACGCACATCGTTGCTGTCACAGACCATCGTTGAGAAATGCACTGTTAGTTAGCTATGTGGATTTTGGAGCGCACAGTGATCATTGAATGCCTATATTTGGCAACAAACATCAGCATCGCAGAGCGTCGGACATCATCACGCAGAGTCAAACATTACCAGGCATTATCACATAGAGCCAAAACAAAACACAGGACATTATCACACAGAGCCAAACAGCACCAGACATCACAAAGAGTCAAACATCACCATGCATTATACCACAGAGCCAAACATCACCATGCATTATCACACAGAGCCAAACAGCCCCATGCATTATCACACAAAGCCAAACTGCACTAGACATAATCAGACGCAGCCAAACAGCACCGGACATTATCACACAGAGCCAAACAGCACCAGACATAATCAGACGGAGCCAAACAACACCGACGGACGACCAACAGCAGCAACAGTCATTGCAGGGCCCATACAGTTGCTGTGCGACCAAAGTCATTAAAAGTGTGCGTAAATTCATTACACGGCCCTCGAAGTTAGCGGACAACGAAAAACGTCGAACAGCACGGCAAACATTGCTCTTACACAAACTTTGTCGTTCGATACGTTGTTCGGCGCTGGCAGGAGAGCCTCATGCACCAGATAATAACTACCTTACAGTAGGTACAAAATGAGACCTGCAGGTACTACACGTAAATGTTCATGTATCATGTATCAGATCAATATCAGAACTATGCTTGATCTCCATCCAAGTGAATATTCTCCGCCACGTGCCAATTTATACACCTTCATTATAACGCTGAACTCGCACACCCAGCAATTTCTCCGTCAGATCAATGGCCTCTGTTTCCAAGCTTGCTATGGGCATACCGGCGCATCATGTCACATCAACCATCCAATTAGAGAGGTGGCGACTGTCGCCGACGAGGGTTCTCGACGGCCCGGCACCGGCCCGGCCGCCGGAAGCTGCGGCGTAAATAGGACGGCGGTGGCCGCCACTACATCACCCGACTCTATTAGGATTTAGTCGGCCGTCCAGACGGTGGATTGATGAGCTGCCGTGTGCTCATAACGCTCGTATCGCTCACTGCGCTCACTGCGCTCACTGCGCTGACGGAGGCGGTGCAGCACTGCTCCCACGACGCTGATGCCGGCTCAGACAGCAGGCCGTCACGTTGTCACGTCAGTCACGCCGTCACGTTGTCACGTCAGTCACACCAGTCACGCCGTCACGTTGTCACGTCAGTCACACCAGTCACGCCGTCACGCCAGTCACGCCGTCACGTCAGTCACACCATCACGACGTCACGCCAGTCACCGCCGCTCTCTGACGCCTGCGCCATGGTGAGGCAGCCCACCAACCCGTCACGCCGTGCAGATCACCGCACATTCGTCACGTCCAGCCCGTGGTGTCACAGTTCCGTCACATTCGTCACGTCCAGCCCGTGGTGTCACAGTTCCGTCACGTCCAGCCCGTGGTGTCACAGTTCCGTCACATTCGTCACGTCCAGCCCGTGGTGTCACAGTTCCGTCACATCCGTCACGTCCAGCCCGTGGTGTCACAGTTCCGTCACGTCCAGCCCGTGGTGTCACAGTTCCGTCACGATTCTCTTGTTGGCACAAGAGGACCCGTGCTCCAGCAACAGCCCCTCTGCTGAGGTTCAACTGCCACAAGGGACGCCCCCCCCCCGCTGAGGCCAGACGGCTTTAAAGGACAGCACTCTTGCAGAGGTGCAACGGCCACAAAGGACTACACTCCCGTAAGTGGGAGAGGACGGTGCTCACATTGTGGTAGGACGGACACAAACGTAGGGGCAGGACCCAGGGTGGTAGAGAGCAGATATCTCGATACGGAGTAGCAGAGGGCAGTGCTCACATTGTGGTAGGATGGACACAGGCGTAGAGGCAGGACCCAGGGTGGTAGATAACAGACATCTCGAGACAGAGTGGGAGAGGGCGGTGCTCACATTGTGGTAGGATGGACACAGGCGTAGAGGCAGGACCCAGGGTGGTAGATAACAGACATCTCGAGACAGAGTGGGAGAGGGCGGTGCTCACATTGTGGTAGGATGGACACAGGCGTAGGGCAAGACCCAGGGTGGTAGATAACAGACATCTCGAGACAGAGTGGGAGAGGGCGGTGCTCACATTGTGGTAGGATGGACACAAGCACAGAGGCAGGACCCAGGGTAGTAGAGAACAGACATCTCGAGACAGAGTGGGAGAGGGCGGTGTTCACATTGTGGGAGTGCGGACACACACGTAGGGGCGGGACCCAGGGTGGGAGAGGGCAGACACCCCTCGAGATACAGCTGACGCTGACGCTGCAGGCAGGCGGGTCCGAAGGGCGGCCCGACACGCCGCCGCGCGGGACCACCGTTCTGTGTGCACGAGAAATTACGGGGTCGGTGCGGCGACGAGCCAGCGCGCCTAGCCGAGCACCTCTCGGCGAGCGGCCGCCGATTGTGATCGGCCGAGCGGCGGGCGACGGGCGGCGGTGCGGCGGCCGCCCACTCGAGAGCCGCAGGATGATTTACCGCGCCGGTATCGGCGTCGCATCTGGTGTCTCACCTTGTGCGCGCCGCCACCGGCGGCCGTCGCCTCGAGCGCGGCCGACACCAGGCCGCAGAACAACAGCGCCCGAGTGCAGCCGACGCCCGGCGCCATCTGAAACGGACACACAGCGCGTCTCAATCGTGGCCGGCGCGCGGCAATCGGGCGGGCGCATCTGCGGCCGGGCCGGCGGGAGCGGCGGGAGCGGCGGGAGCGGCGGGAGCGGCGCGGGGGGTCAGACGAGGTCGCGGCCGACCTCACTGGCGCGCCGCGACCCCTGGCAGCGCGCCGCGACCCCTGACGGCGCGCGGTGCATTCCGGCGGCTGATACAGCGCCGCCGATCACATGTTTCGAGGTGTTTGTGATGGTATAATTGTGGTATACGGTGTGACGCGGGCAGACTGATTGGTGGGGGGTTGTGAAGGGTGGCCAGGAGAGGCGGACGAATGGCTCACCAGCATGGATGGCGACGTACTCCAATATCGCACCACGCGGATGGCTGAATCTAATTTGGCGCGTTAAATACCGGTCGAACGAGCCCTTTGTAGGCGCGATCTTTTCGGTATTTCGAACGACTTTGAATTGGACCGCGATATATTACGCATATATATATATGCAGAACAGCGACTTAGTTTGAATTGCAAGATATATCCATTACATGTTAACTGATGCTGCAATGAACTTCGGAAGCATTACTGAAGGTAATGTTTCATTGTTAGATGCTAATTCACAAGCAGCATTTATTCACTGAGCAGTAAGGGATGACTCATGAACACATGTCAAGTCTGACTGCAAAGTGCATGCTTACGTTAGGTCAATGGGGAAAACATGAATACATGAGATAAACATCGGCACCCATGGGTGGGGAAATATTCATAGCGCGTTAAGCACATCCTTCCGGTCCCAGATCCCAAGTACATTTGGGTTATGGCTGCTTTTTCTGGAATATGTGTTTGAAATAAGAATATTGCCTGGTATGTAAACCCCTTAACGCTTTGGCAAAGGAGCATAGAACACGAATCAATATTACACGATGCCATTTTGGTCAAGAATATAAGAATATGGTCTAAAAGACGTCTTTTACGCTTGGTGTATTTTCAGGTAAAAAGCCTTCCGTAAAAAAATACAGTTCACGCCATCACATGACGTCTAATTAGTTAAGCAGTGCTAACTTAATCTGGCCTCATAGTATACAGCTGGGGAGACTCGACCTCTCATCAATGGCTGAGTGAGTTAGAGGCTGCGGGCTTAAAATAGGTCAGTTTTCACGTTATTTCCACAAATAAGGAGACTGCCATAGGGTTTGGTCCGAGTAAGTAGCTCGCCGGTCACACTGACCGTCGGCATCCCGGTCACTGACCAGCGGCATCTCACTACATGCGTCGCGTCTTGGCGAGCTGCTCGGCGAGCTGCTCGGCGAGCTGCTCGGACGCTGGAGGTGCCACGACGAAACCTCTTTAACGATGATTGAGAGTACTTTAGATGAAATACTGCGATGCAGGCTGGTCAAAATACAAATTCAAGGGTTGGTATACTTATGGGTGAATGAGGTGAGACTTAAGTGTTGGTTGTAGAAGAAGTTTCCAGATTGTGATGATCGGTTAGGGTCAGGACGGATCGGTTCGGTTCGGGTCAGTACGGGTTGGTTCGGATCAGGACAGGGTAGTTCGGATCGTTCGCACCTGTTCGTGCGTACGCTAAAGCAGATTCATCCCGGCTTCAGTCTCGTTCGTGACCGCGGCACACGCCTCTCACCCAGTCTATCGCCTCTCTAGCGCGCCGGTCAGCTAAGCATCCTGCAGACGACGTCATCCTTAACCGGAGACGACCTCCGCTTCAACTGGATGCAAGTTCAGTTTCAGCTGGAGAAGTGCCCAGTGTCAAATGAGGTCATTACCACCCCGCCCCCGTCTCCGGCGAAATATCGACTTAGTTTGCACTTTGCATGAATGGCTCGACGACGCATGGGTGACCGAGATATTTCAGCTTTCGTCCACTGGTTACGTGAATGTGAAGGGAATTCATCAGCAGGCGTGCACTGTAGGATCCCCGCTGTGACGGAGAGCACAGTGAGTATTGTTGTGGAAGTGGAGCAGGCTGTAGGATCTCTGCTGTGACGGAGAGCACAGTGAGTATTGTTGTGGGAGTGGACCAGGCTGTAGGATCTCTGCTGCGACGGAGATCATAGTGAGTATTGCTGTGGGAGTGGACCAGGCTGCAGGATCTCTGCTGTGACGAAGGGCACGTTTGGTGCACGTTCAATAACAACTACTAGACGATTCCAGCCACATCCGGTGGCGCAAATCTAAAAGTGCTGAAGCGGCACCGGCTCAAAGCGGGTGGCGAAAACCTGCAGGGAACACATGTTTCGCATCGGTACACACTTCGGATGGCGGAGAATTACCGGTCCACCACGGCGCGTACGCAGCTGGAACCATGACCGACCCTGCCGCTTCACTGGCACCAGCTGACACCACATCCAGCTGGAGCCCTGTCCCCTGCCACCTCACTGGGTCCAGCTGACTCCACAACCAGCTGGAACCCTGGCTGACCTTTATCAACATTGGGATATATATGGTAGTATGGACGTTTCGCAGCAATTGTGCTGGTTTGTTGTTGAGGTTGAACGATGCGTGATACATTTGGGTATTTTCTTTTGATGCTAATTATCATTCGTAAAACAAAGACGCGTGGTTTTTAGAGACAAGTTGGGTTACTTTGCATGTACCGTATATTCATCAAAGTAAAAAAGCAATCCGGTGCAAATAAGGGGATATCCACCTGAGCAAGTTCAACTACATAAGATGTGGGCCCGACCCTACCAGTAACTTGTCCGGCCTTAGGTCCGCAGGGCCTGTTCGGACCAAATCGAACTCCGGTGTTGGGCAGTTCGGCTGGGAGCGACCGTCTTCGTCCGAGAATATGGAGAAATCCGGAGCGGTCAGAGCCCTCTCAGAGGCAGACTGGGAGCTGCAGGCAACCGGGCCCGACACGGCGCACCCGCTCAACGCATCACGTTCTGCGACACTCGCACCGGGTGGCGAAACTGGACACGTGCCGGTCATGCTGCGACACGCCCCGAGGTCGCGCGCTTTTTCATGTTCCACAGGCGGCGGGCGGGATTGCTGCCAGCGCTCAACCACGCAAACAGCCGGTCTCAGATGACACGGGCAGCCTTTCAGATGGCGGGGCAGCCTCTCGGATGACGGGACAGCCTCTCGGATGACAGGGCAGCCTTTCAGATGGCGGGGTAGCCTCTCGGATGTCGAGGCAGCCTCTCGGATGACGGGGGCAGTACCGCAGATGGCGGGGAATTATCACAGATGACAACGAAAGCCTCTGGGATGATGAGAAGCAATGGCAGAGAGACAGAGAGACAGAGAGACAAAGAGAGATAGAGAGAAAGAGAGACAAAGAGAGATAAAGAGAGAGAAAGAGAGAAAGAAAGAGACAGAGAGAAAGAGAGAGAGAGAGAGAGAGAGAGAGAGAGAGAGAGAGAGAGAGAGAGAGAGAGAGAGAGAGAGAGAGAGAGAGAGAGAGAGAGAGAGAGAGAAAGAGAAAGAGAGAAAGAGAGAGAGAAAGAGAAAGAGAAAGAGAAAGAGAAGAGAGAGAGAAAGAGAAAGAGAAAGAGAAAGAGAAAGAGAAAGAGAAAGAGAAAGAGAAAGAGAAAGAGAAAGATAAAGAGAAAGAGAAAGAGAAAGAGAAAGAGAAGGAAAAACCGAATGGTCCAGTAGTATGACTTTAATCCGTTCACCGACTGGTCCAGTATTGTGACTTTAAACCGTTTAGTCCAGTATTGTGACTTTAAACCGTCCACCGACTGGTCCAGCATTTGGACTTTGAACCGTCCACCGAATGGTAAAGTATTTGGACTTTCAACCGTCAACCGACTGGCCCAGTAGTGGGACTCTCGCTAACCTCCACTGACTGGTCCAATAGTAGAACTCTCGCTGACCTCCACCGACCGGTGCAGTGGTCAATAACAGCGTGTGTGAAGCGCTGCGTCTGTTTTCCAACCTCATCCATCTGATGTGGTCGGAATGCAGCACAAACGTGACGAGCTATCGCCCGCCTGCAGGAGTCGCTGGGCGTGGGCGAATGAATCAACTCCATAGTAAACAGTGTGAAAACTATGTGTCGGCTAAACAGAGACGTGCTCGGACAACTTGGCCATTCACCTGGGATGTCAGTGGCGGTACTGAGTTGTCAGTGGCGGTACCGAGTTGTCAGTGGCGGTACCGAACGTCGAGTCGAAAGCCAAGAGTTGTCAGTTGCATGTGATCCAAGTGAACGTGAAGTTTTGTTCTTTTATTCGCTCACAGTTCAAGGCCATGCTCTGAACGCTACTGCCTATGCCCTTCCATTCCATGAGCCGTGGTTGGACACCGTGTGTATGGTGCACTGTGCTGTGCCATGAGCCGTGGTAGGACACCGTGTGTATGGTGCACTGTGCTGTGCCATGAGCCGTGGTAGGACACCGTGTGTATGGTGCACTGTGCTGTGCCATGAGCCGTGGTAGGACACCGTGTGTATGGTGCACTGTGCTGTGCCATGCGGCATGTGTATGCTATGCCGCATGCCTCAGTGCACTTGTAACGGTTGATGACATTTTGCGCTGGAGCCCATGCAATAATCAGCACTGGTGACATAGCCACGACGACAGCATCAGCACTGGTGACATAGCCACGACGACAGCACCAGCACTTGTGACATAGCCACGACGACAGCACCAGCACTGGTGACATAGCCACGACGCCCAATCACGTTTGACACGCGGGACTTCGTGGGACAGATTTGTGGTACCCGCAGATATCGACTGTGGCAGTTATGGCACGCCATACACGCTGCAGCTTCTTCAGATCATGCTGCGTCGTCTATCCTGCCAGCTTATGGAACAGCTTGCGCTTATGCTCACCGCATACCAGCTGACACTCACTACATACCAGCTGGTATTCGTTATAGATGCACCAGCTGGCACTTACTACATACCAGCCCACACTGACTGCATACCAACTGGCACTCACTGCATACTAGCTGGTACACCCTAGATACCAGCTGGTACTCACTGCATACTAGCTGGTACACCCTACATACCAGCTGGTACTCACTGCATACTAGCTGGTACACCCTACATACCAGCTGGTACTCACTGCATACTAGCTGGTACACCCTACATACCAGCTGGTACTCACTGTATACCAGCTGGTACACCCTACATACCAGCTGGTACTCACTGCATACTAGCTGGTACACCCTGCATACCAGCTGGTACTCACTGCATACCAGCTTGTACACCCTACATACCAGCTGGTACTCACTGCATACCAGCTGGTTACTCACCACATACCAGCCTTGAATCACCTGATCGGCCGGGAACTCAGCGGTCGAGCGCAAGCTAATTCGTTATCATTCTTGGGGACGAGAACAATTCACATACGAAGTGCTGTAAGATGCCAACCGAAATTAAGCCACGACGATATCATTGGACGAAGCAGTCCCTATATAACGCCGTGGAATTAAATCGCCTTACATGTGGTGTTCAATTTCCGAGAAGCCAGCTAATAACGTGGCCGTTTTATGTGACAAATCCCCTGGTGTGATGAAATTGATTCGACAACGGTTCGGGTTCCGCCATTTTTACTCAGGCGAGCGAGACTGGACGTTATCCCACCTGGACATGTCGACAGGCACCGAGAGGAGTCGGGCCGCCTCACCACCCACCTCACTACCCACCTCATCACCCACCTCACCACCCACCTCGCCATCCACCTCACCATCCACCTCACCATCCACCTCACCACCCACCTCACCACCCACCTCACCATCCACCTCACCATCCACCTCACCACCCACCTCACCACCCACCTCACCATCCACCTCACCATCCACCTCACCATCCACCTCGCTACCCACCTCACCACCCACCTCACCATCCACCTCGCCACCCACCTCACCACCCACCTCACCACACACCTCACCACCCACCTCACCACCCACCTCACCACCCACCTCACCACTCACCTCACCACCCACCTCACCACCCACCTCTGACGGCGACACTCGGCACGGCCCTGCCGCCTAATGTCTTCCGGCGTGGTGTGTCGTCAGGTTAGCAGCTAGTCGGTTACGGCCCAATTATCGTTTGAGCTGGTTACCATCACGGCGAAATCATGGCCAAATTATGTCGCGAGAGTTGCGCTCTGGACTGCTGCTACAATCTCGCAAGGTGTGGCGACAACGCGAGCTGCTTTACGTTTCACGTGTGGCGGCATTGGTAGACAATCACACCGTGTGACGTGGTCAGTCACAGCCGTGTCCGAAGCGCACCTGGTAGCTCAACTCGGCGCAGATCATAACCCTGAGAAAATGAAGTGAGTACTCTAAATTATTCGTGCTTAGCTTGAACCGCTCATATCAGTTCAGCATGCTCAAAAGACGAGCCTCCCGAAACAAACGGGGAACGCATTTTTAATGCCGCAGATAGTATTTCAAAGAATATCCATAGGTGCTCGCCATAATTGCGTGAAGGGTACTTCCGGGTGGTTTTGTGTGCTCGGGTAGGCTTCAGTGGGGAGCGTGAAGGTACTTCCGGGTGGTCTTATGTGCTCGGGTAGGCCTCAGTGGGAGCGTGAAGGTTACTTCCGGGTGGCGTTGTGTGCTCGGGCAGGCTTCAATCGGGAGCGTGAAGGCTGCTACTTCCGGGTGGCCACATCTCTCCAGAGGTGCTGAATGTTCGAGGAGTGGTGGCTGAGAGTCTAGGTCAGCCCCAACAACCACGGTGATGAGGTCGGTCAGGTTAGTTCATCACTGTGGCAGCTTGCGACATTACCTGGGGCGTGGAGACCGGGGTAACGTGTGGAGAACACCGGGGTGGGTACCTGACTCCAGTCTGGACAGCACATACCGCCTGCGCGGCAGTCTATCAGCAAGCGTAGCAGTCAATGCTGGACTCAACTCCAAAAGTTGTATGCGCATGTATATCGAGACATGTGTGCCATAGCATCGCTAAATCTCGAGAGCTGAAAAGAGAAAAGATGCGCTTGTGCAGTGTGGCCGACCAGCTGCCGCCTGCGGGCTCACCTAAGCTAAAGCACTGGGCATCATTCGGTGAGCACTTGCACAAATGCACTCCTCAGTTTTTTTACGTCTCCTCAGTCTTTGCATGGGCATCTTCATGTTCAGCAGACATGCATACTTGACGCTGCATATATCATCTACATTCCCAAATTTGGCATGCGCTAGACGTATGTGTAGGCAGTAAGTGGCTGCAATGCCATAGCCTATGACTATACAAGAAAATAGCTTCGGAACAATACCTCCCCCCACCCATTTTGTTTTCGTACATCGGTGCACACGGGGGAGTAGGCATCAACGAAAACGCCTAAGCAGCTACTCTAATATACCCTGCAACGAAGACAGCTATGCCAGTTGTCTCCCAGAACAGGTGACAATGCTACAAGAAGCTGATCAGCTTCTCGCATTTGATCTTGCCTGACATCACCCCAAAGTTATTCTAATTTGTAGAGCCACAGCACCACAAAAGTCCTCAAGGCTGTTTCTGCCAACGAATTCTACAAGAATCCGGTGGCTGTGCGCTATTGTCTACTCTTGGCTTTCACGAAAACGCTAAGACTCCACTAAATTCGACAGTGACCAGGTCACACCAGGGTTGAGGCCTGACCTGGCCCAAGGTCGGTGACACAGTCACTTGACACTGACCTCACAGAAAGGGGACGATTGGTCTAGGGGTAAGATGCTCGTCTCACAATCGAACGATTGTGTGTTCGAATCTCACCTGTCCCTACTCTTCGCCCGCGACCAATCGGCGTGAGAGATTGGCGACGCTATATGACTCAGCGGTCGACGTGTCGTAAAACCAATAACCAACCAACCGACCTCACAGAAAATCGTGATCACGGCTGGCCCGAGCTGATCTAGCACTGGCCTCACATCAATCTGACACCAGACCAGGTCACGGCCAACCTGACCTGACTCCAGACTAGGCTGTAGTCGATCCAATCTGACCCGACACTGATACGACACCAGACCAGGTCACGGCCAACCTGACCTGACTCCAGACTAGGCTGTAGTCGATTCAATCTGACCCGACACTGATACGACACCAGACCAGGTCACGGCCAACTTTACATGATCTGGCTCTGACCGCACACAGAACCGACTGCACTTAACTCGATCACTACATCCTCGTACGGACTCGCCGTACAGCCGGCGTACACCCGGAGTCGCGCAAACGGCTCTGAAATCAATGCCAGCTCTCAGACTGAATGAAACTCGATTGTGACCACGGCTGTGACTGGAAAGTGGGGGTCTGAAGCATCGTCGCGTCGCAGGGCTTTGAGAGCCGGAGTGTTTTGGATGACGGCGATATACCTTCATGACCCTGTGCTATTCGGAGTTCCTGTGGAGACTCCTGCGATGCCTAGTGATGCTGTCATACGTCATACGTGAGGGTATACGTTTGGTGACTGGAACTATTGGAGGATAAACCTGGAATCATAAACCTGGAAACCATTCCATGGAGGAGCGTGGAAGCGTCTGAAAAATCGGGCGGACAACCACTGCTCAAGTCCATTCCTTCCATGTGACACCCATGGTTTATGATTAAGGCTCCTGAAAAAACAACACTGTGTATGCTTCCCTCCCCGCCAGCTTCGGCGCCCGTGATTCGGGGTTTGTGACGACTGCTCGATCAGAGCCGAACCTGGAGCAATGCTGGGACGGCAAACCTGGAGCAATGGGACGGCAAACCTGAAACCCTGCAAGTCTGGGACCGGATGGCATCTTACTCATAGGCGACGGAAGAACATGTAGCATACTTTCTTGTACTTTACATTAATATTTAAGTACCGAGGGCCCTCGGTGCTTAAACGTGGATTAAAATAAATATGACCCGTCATCAGAGCGCAACTAGGATAATGTGATGGGGGCTTTAATATATTTCTAAGGGCCCCAACGTACACCAAAAATTTACAAGTCCCCGAATTTCGATCGTTATATTTTCGCGGTGCCCCTTTTCGTGTTTTTTTAAGCTGATAATATTGTTATATCCACCCATTATCGGCCCCTGATTGTAGATTTCCATTGGCGGCTCCACCGGCTGATTCCTGTGGACGATGAGAACATGGGTGTAGGAACCATAAAATTATTGGTACGGAAGAAATAGCTGAAGGGCTATTTTACCAGTTCATGCTCATTGGTCCAAAGTTTAAAGATACAACTATTTCCATGGATTATGTAGTATGTTAGCGATGGAGCTAATAATTGGAAGCCTCGATACCAACCTTATTGTTTCCTACAGTCGTGGGCGAGATGCATATTCGCTCGATCTTTCCATGCATTGCCATAGATGCAATGCTCAATTTCACTAGAAGTGTGAGGTAAGCGTCTTCCAGGTCTCGGATGACGGTACCGCCAGTTCAGGTTTCTACTACCAAGGGCGCAACCGTAGGTTGATGCAGAAGGGATCTAAATGTACGGATCAAAGGATCAAAGATAGTCACGTTTTAGTCCACATTTCCCATCGCTACCTACCATGCATGTGTGTCAATTGTATACTTCACTGTACTGGTATACTTTTGGGATTATCAGCATCAGCAACAAGACGATGGCTAACGTACTAATTCATGGTAGTGATTGTAAACGTGTACGCCTCGTTCCAAATAAGGTATTGCTCGCCATGCACGCTGGCACCAGCGACTTATGTAGGTCCAGATATCGCGTCAGTGTGATTTATTTCTCGGCCAGGGTAGACAGGGATAGAAAACAAAGATGTCCACTTAGTGGTGCCTACAAATGTTAGAATGACTTGAACTGTTCTATTCTAAAGGCTGTTCTGTATGGTTAGAGTGTGGTAGGTCGTTCCGTGAGACTGTGTTCGACCCGACGTTCAAGACGAGCCTGTGGTCAGTCCCGTGCCACGTGTCAATGTAACCAGTCCAGTCCCACGTGCCATTGTGGCCAGTCCCGTGCCACGTGTTATTGTGGCCAGCACCGTGCCACGTGTCATTGTGAAAAATCCAGTGTTCCGTGCCATTGTTGCCAGCCAAGTGTCACGTGTCAATGTGGTCAGTCCCGTACCACGTGTCTTCGTGCCTAGCCACGGTCATTGTGCCTAGCCACGTGTCATTGTGACCAGTCCGTGCCATGTGTCATGGTAGCCAGTTCCGTGTCACGTGCTTCCTGGGGGTAGACCTCGCGCTACGTATCCTAGAGTTAGTCTCTTGTCAGCCACCTCCCCCTGTCCTACGTCTGCCCATACTCGGACGACACTGTAGGCCTCTTCCATCGTTCGCCGTTGGAAAGAAACGTTTGTGGACCGCTTAGTAGCATAGCCGATGGATCATGCATTAGACCTTCCCTGCTGGTCTGCTGCAACTCGCTGAGTGCTTTGTGTGTTTCTTGCTGCGGTAGCTAGCTCGAGTTTTGGAAAGTTTAGAAATTGCAGAAGACACCTCCAAGCCGCACAGAGGAACAGACAAAGGCAGGGTTCCCCGGGGGCCTCCAGTGGAAGCCATTGTGCCACTGCTTGCTGTGCACTCCGAGAGACGCACCAGAGGCGTAGCCAGGCACTCGCCACGACGCTACATATGACTAGGTGCTCTCATGTTACGGGCTGCGGTCCATTCATCGTGGAAACGCTGCCCAAAGAGCCAGCCGCTGTCCCCCTCCCCTCCCAGGCCCCGATCACTAGGCAACTGTTGACCATGCATTATAAGCGGAGCGGAAGCGACAGGACCTAGCTTTATCGAATGGCTCTCCGCCGCGGCTTTTGCCGTGTGACAGAAATAACAGACCGGTACATTGAACACAGTTAGGGAAAACGAGGAAGCGTAAATCCTGCTACGGTCTAAACAGGCATGAACGGTTTTTAAGAAGCCTTTCAGGATGGCCTTAGTAGGACACATTCAGTAGGACACCTTTAGAAGTTCTTTGACTAATTTCAGATTGGCAGCATAAGGGGAAGGCAGTCTGTTATTCTGGTGTTCGACAGCACCTCCCTGCCTCGACAAGGCAGGCCTACACAGCACAGAGCAACACCTACCGGCAGTCACTGAGCCAGTCTCAAACCGCTGTCGTGTCTCGTCCAGTTCGAAAAGCTGCCAGATGTGGCCACATTTGGTAGGACAATGCGTACGTACGGTTCTTCTAAATAGCTTCGAGATACAGACGTGTCCTGATAAACAAAAGGGAAAAAAATCCGAAAAACAGTGATTATGGGATCCCGTTCTGGCGAATAGATGCAAATTATTCACGAAATCGACCACCGAGCTGCCCTGGCTCGGTTGGTTCGTTGATCGAATATCGAGGACTACGCGCCCCAATATCCAATCAGCAAACTAACAAACCAACCAACCAACCAACCAACCAACCAACCAACCAACCAACCAACCGAACTGAGGTACATTGTTCTGCGTTCATTCCTCACGAAATCCTCGCCGAGAATTCGTGGATTCCGCGAGGAACGCGATGTCTGTAATAAGCTATCCATTCCCCGTATTGTGTGGTTTCGGCGACGCCCATGAGATATGGTGATCAGATCACGATTTATATTGAAAGCTCGTGGACAATTTTGTAAAAGCAATACGATTGGGTCCAGTTGTACAAAATGTCTATGGAAATATTCCAGAATCCTCGGAATAATTGCGACAGAGAACGCACCCTAAATTTGTTAGTAACCTGGGGGCTTCATAGAATAAATATTGGAGCGTTAACAAAGAAGGCTAGCATGCAGTTTACAAAGTTGTACCGCCCCATCACTGGAGCATCGAGATCCTAACAAAGATTAGCTGAGGGAATCAGATAGCAATGCTCAGCTGCTCGCACTCGCTGTTCATCTTCGAAGTAATTGATTCAGGAATTGATTGAAACATTCTTTTGAATGTGTAAAGTGCGGGCGGGGCAAGGGTGCATTGTAATCGCTCACAAGTTCATGAGGAACAACTGTATATACACATTTATGCGGATGACTTCACAAAAGACTGACGTTTGGGTTTGATCTTGTCCTCACGAGATAAAGGGTAGGCCACGAACTGAGCCGTCCACAGTCACTAGAGGAGAGTGCTGTCGCCTCGACCATGCCGCTGTTTTCCGCCATTCCGAGTTGAGACGTGCACTTTGGCGGGGATCGGAAACGGCCCACTGCTGCCATTTCCAGCTACCTCACGACCACCACCCGTGCTCAGGGAGCCGACAGGTAAACACCAGCACCACCGAGATCTTATCGGAACACATCTGCCGGTCTCGTAGGCACCGAGATACAGCGATGGTATGGGTGACCAAGTTGTCGAGTCCACCGGCTACAAATAGGCGTGAGAGGTAATACGCTATATTACCTGGCAGTCAAATTCGTCATAAAATATCACAAAATTCTTCTTCTCCAGCTGCCGACCAGCAGTCGGTACAAGGGGCGGTGCCGTGGTGGAGTGATGCGGGAGAGGTGCGGTGCCGTGGCGGAGTGATGCGGGAGAGGTGCGGTGCCGTGGCGGAGTGATGCGGGAGAGGTCCGGTGCCGTGGCGGAGTGATGCGGGAGAGGGCCGGTGCCGTGGCGGAGTGATGCGGGAAGGTGCGTGGGGATGCGGGAGGGCCGGTGCCGTGGCGGAGTGATGCGGGAGAGGTGCGGTGCCGTGGCGGGGGTGCCGGTGCCGTGGCGGAGTGATGCGGGAGAGGTGCGGTGCCGTGGCGGAGTGATGCGGGAGAGGGCCGGTGCCGTGGCGGAGTGATGCGGGAGAGGTGCGGTGCCGTGGCGGAGTGATGCGGGAGAGGGCCGGTGCCGTGGTGGAGTGATGGGGGTGCGGTGCCGTGGTGGAGTGATGCGGGAGAGGGCCGGTGCCGTGGCGGAGTGTGCGGTGGGGTGATGCGGGAGAGGGCGGTGCCGTGGCGGGAGTGATGCGGGAGAGGTGCGGTGCCGGGGGAGTGGCGGGGAGAGGGCCGGTGCCGTGGCGGAGTGATGCGGGAGAGGGCCGGTGCCGTGGCGGAGTGATGCGGGAGAGGGCCGGTGCCGTGGCGGAGTGATGCGGGAGAGGTGCCGGTGCCGTGGCGGAGTGATGCGGGAGAGGGCCGGTGCCGTGGCGGAGTGATGCGGGAGAGGTGCGGTGCCGTGGCGGAGTGATGCGGGAGGGGGTGCGTGCGGTCCGTGGCGGAGTGATGCGGGAGAGGTGCGGTGCCGTGGCGGAGTGATGCGGGAGAGGGGTGCTGGTGGCGGGTGCCGGTGCCGTGGGAGTGATGCGGGAGAGGGCCGGTGCAGTGGCGGAGTGATGCGGGAGAGGTGCGGTGCCGTGGCGGAGTGATGCGTGCGGGGAGTGATGCGGGAGAGGTGCGGTGCCGTGGCGGAGTGATGCGGGAGAGGTGCGGTGCCGTGGCGATGAGGGTGGTGCTGGGAGAGGGCCGGTGCCGTGGCGGAGTGATGCGGGAGAGGGTGCGGTGCCGTGGCGGAGTGATGGGGGAGGGGCGGTGCCGTGGCGGAGGGCGGTGCCGGAGGTGCGGTGCGTGGCGGAGTGATGCGGGAGAGGTGCGGTGCCGTGGCGGAGTGATGCGGGAGGGGTGCGGTGCCTTGCGCGCACAAGACTGATTCCGCCCTCACCAGCAGCGACGCCTCCCTCGAGCGGCGAGCAGGAAGGTACCTGTGGCGATGGTGGTGGCGGCGGGGGAATGCTGTTCGATCAGGTGGGTGTCTCGCATGTCCAAGTATCCAGGTATTTGCGTCACTTCCCGGTGGCGTCCCCCTGCCACCCCCTCCCCCCGGCGGCATGACCAGACGGTGCCACCTCGGGACGGTAGTCGGACAATAATTAGCGTTGGTTCAGTTGGATGTCTTCCTGGGGGGCTTCATTTATCAATCAGGCGTGACACGCCCGTAGACGGACAGGCGCGCCGTCCCTTCCCGTGGCCAGAGGCGGAGGTAGGTGTCTACCGTGGGGGCACCTGCCGACCCGGCGGCCCGCGCGTCGGTCGCCTCTGTCGACGAGCCACATCCAATGTGGCGCAGAAGCACCGCATTTAAATCGGCAGCGCCATCAAGACCAGCGTCAGCTCCGCCCGCCCATGGCGGTACGCATATGCGCCGCTATTTCAGATCAACGGATAAAAGGAAGTGCGTCTGCGGCGTTGCCTGGCGGTATGGCGGGCCGTGAAGCCGGACCATTTCCGACGTAAATTCCTGGCGGGGCGGGGAGCGGCTGCCGCTCGAGCTGGCATGCGTGGCTGCAGGCGGGGATTTGGCGAGGAGGCGGCGGTCGGCGACCGGTGGCCGCGGTGCGCACCACAGCGCTGGGCTGCCGCGATAGGGTGTCCGCGCCGCTCTCTCCGGAGGCGTGCAGGCGTGACATTGCGGCTGTGCACCGACAGATAGCATCGCTGTGCCGGCGGCCTGGCAGAAGGCACGGCAGCGGTGGCCGCGGTCGTAGCCCGCCCGGCCGGTCACCAGTCGGCTGCTCCGAGACTGGTCAGCAGTCGTCACGCGGTCGGCGGTCGTCACGTGGTCAGCGGTCGTCACGTGGTCAGCGGTCGTCACGTGGTCGGCGGTCGTCACGTGGTCAGCGGTCGTCACGTGGTCAGCGGTCGTCACGTGGTCAGCGGTCGTCACGTGGTCGGCGGTCGTCACGTGGTCGGCGGTCGTCACGTGGTCGGCGGTCGTCACGTGGTCAGCGGTCGTCACATGGTCAGCGGTCGTCACGTGGTCGGCGGTCGTCACGTGGTCAGCGGCGGTCACGTGGTCGGCGGTCGTCACGTGGTCGGCGGTCGTCACATGGTCGGCGGTCGTCACGTGGTCAGCGGCGGTCACGTGGTCAGCGGTCGTCACGTGGTCAGCCGTCGTCACGTGGTCAGCGGCGGTCACGTGGTCAGCGGCGGTCACGTGGTCGGCGGTCGTCACGTGGTCGGCGGTCTCCCAGCCAGGCGACATATGGGCCCCTCTGTTCCTGCGTACAGCTCGTCGTTATTTAGTTAGTCACTGAGACTTTGGGGCTCGTCCATTGCGAACTCGTTCTGAGCCCTCATGCACCCGTCAAAGGGCTCCCAATACTCTCGCATACCTTTTAGGTTCTACTGGTACGAGCCTACATGTATGGACACTGACTATAGTTCGCGTGTCATCATTTCCTGCCACCGGTGGACAGCCGACACCCTCACCCTGTGAGTCAGCAGCCGACACCCTCACCCTGTGAGTCAGCAGCCGACACCCTCACCCTGTGAGTCAGCAGCTGACACC
Source organism: Ashinkailepas kermadecensis (assembly GCA_034440615.1). NCBI lineage: Eukaryota > Metazoa > Arthropoda > Thecostraca > Neolepadidae > Ashinkailepas > Ashinkailepas kermadecensis. The sequence continues at coordinate 200,004 of JAOTOM010005177.1, forward strand.
CTCACCCTGTGAGTCAGCAGCCGACACCCTCACCCTGTGAGTCAGCAGCCGACACCCTCACCCTGTGAGTCAGCAGAGCCCTCGCCTGTGAGTCAGCAGCCGACAACCTCACCCTGGTAGAGCATCACCCTGTGAGTCAGAGCCGACGCCCTCGCCCTGTGGTAGCAGCCGACAACCTCACCCTGTGGGTCAGCAGCCGACACCCTCACCTGTGAGTCAGCAGCCGACGCCCTCGCCCTGTGAGTCAGACTGACACCCTCACCCTGTGAGTCAGCAGCCGACAACCTCACCTTTGAGTCAGCACCGACACCTACCCTGTGAGTCAGCAGCCGACGCCTCGCCCTGTGAGTCAGCAGCCGACACCCTCACCCTGTGAGTCAGCAGCCGACACCCTCACCCTGTGAGTCAGCAGCCGACACCCTCACCCTGTGAGTCAGCAGCCGACACCCTCACCCTGTGGGTCAGCAGCCGACACCCTCACCCTGTGAGTCAGCAGCCGACACCCTCACCCTGTGAGTCAGCAGCCGACAACCTCACCCTGTGGGTCAGCAGCCGACACCCTCACCCTGTGAGTCAGCAGCCGACACCCTCACCCTGTGAGTCAGCAGCCGACACCCTCACCCTGTGGGTCAGCAGCCGACACCCTCACCCTGTGGGTCAGCAGCCGACACCCTCATCCTGTGGGTCACCAGCCGACACCCTCACACTGTGAGTCAGCAGCCGACAACCTCACCCTGTGAGTCAGCAGCCGACACCCCCACCCTGTGAGTCAGCAGCCGACACCCTCACCCTGTGGGTCAGCAGCCGACACCCTCACCCTGTGAGTCAGCAGCCGACACCCTCACCCTGTGGGTCAGCAGCCGACACCCTCACCCTGTGGGTCAGCAGCCGACACCCTCACCCTGTGGAGTCAGCAGCTTGACACCCTCACCCTGTGAGTCAGCAGCCGACACCTCCCCCTGGTGAGTCAGCAGCTGACACCCTCACCCTGTGAGTCAGCAGCCGACACCCTCACCCTGTGAGTCAGCAGCCGACACCCTCACCCTGTGGGTCAGCAGCCGACACCCTCACCCTGTGAGTCAGCAGCCGACACCCTCACCCTGTGAGTCAGCAGCCGACACCCTCACCCTGTGGGTCAGCAGCCGACACCCTCACCCTGTGAGTCAGCAGCCGACAACCTCACCCTGTGAGTCAGCAGCTGACACCCTCACCCTGTGAGTCAGCAGCCGACACCCTCACCCTGTGAGTCAGCAGCTGACATCCTCACCCCAGTGCAGTCTGCTGTCGGACTGAAGTGACAGTCGCTAAGCGCCCTATGACCCAGTCAGCAGTCTGGGGGTCAGTCAGCAGTCCGGGGTCAGTCAGCAGTTTGGGGTCAGTCAGCAGTCTGGGTCAGTCAGCAGTCCGGGGTCAGTCAGCAGTCTGGGGTCAGTCAGCAGTCTGGGTCAGTCAGCAGTCCGGGGTCAGTCAGCAGTCTGGGTCAGTCAGCAGTCCGGGGTCAGTCAGCAGTCCGGGGTCAGTCAGCAGTCTGGGTCAGTCAGCAGTCCGGGGTCAGTCAGCAGTCCGGGGTCAGTCAGCAGTCTGGGTCAGTCAGCAGTCCGGGGTCAGTCAGCAGTCTGGGTCAGTCAGCAGTCCGGGGTCAGTCAGCAGTCTGGGGTCAGTCAGCAGTCCGGGGTCAGTCAGCAGTCTGGGTCAGTCAGCAGTCCGGGGTCAGTCAGCAGTCCGGGGTCAGTCAGCAGTCTGGGTCAGTCAGCAGTCCGGGGTCAGTCAGCAGTCTGGGTCAGTCAGCAGTCCGGGGTCAGTCAGTAGTCCGGGGTCAGTCAGCAGGTTGGGGTCAGTCAGCAGTCTGTAATCAGGTGGGGCCCTGTTAGTCACCGGGCAGATTGAGGTCACACGGCGCCACAGCGACGGTTGCGTGTTTGATCACCGGTCGCCCTGTCAGTCACTCGCAGCATGCAAACAATGAGCCAGCGCGCCTCGCAAGTCAGGCTCAGCACCAGCCGGAAGTCTGCGAAGGCGGTCAGATGATGGCCCGGCGGCTGCTGCCAATCAACCTGTCGACACTGCTACTGCCAGTGTCGGCTGCCAAGCCTTGCCCACGATGAAGCTATGATGATAGTCCGATCAGCGCTCAGTATGGGAGCCCCAGCCGACAGCCAGTCAGCATCTCCACCAGACGGGCTGGCTGATGTGGGAGCCATGTGGGAGCCCCAGCCGACAGCCAGTCAGCATCTCCACCAGACGCACTGGCTGATGTGGGAGCCCCAGCCGACAGCCAGTCAGCATCTCCACCAGACGGGCTGGCTGATGTGGGAGCCCCAGCCGACAGCCAGTCAGCATCTCCACCAGACGGGCTGGCTGATGTGGGAGCCCCAGCCGGCAGCCAGTCAGCATCTCCACCAGACGGGCTGGCTGATGTGGAAGCCCCAGCCGACAGCCAGTCAGCATCTCCACCAGACGGGCTGGCTGATGTGGGAGCCCCAGCCGGCAGCCAGTCAGTATCTCCACCAGACAGGCTGGCTGATGTGGAAGTCCAGCCGACAGCCAGTCAGCATCTCCACCAGACGGGCTGGCTGCTGGTAATTTTGGAACGAAGAGCACGTCAACGGTGCGCGATTGTGATGTCATAGGTGCAAAATAAAGTGGAGTGTGATACTGCCTCACACACGATTTTAGCCATATCAGTAAAGCATCACTCAATCCAAATTCATTTCGGCCCTTGCATAGAAGATCATCATGTACAATTGTGTCCAAACATGTTGAAATGTGGAGGAAATGGTCGATATGTCGCGTCCTGTGTTAAATGCTCTGTGAAAGTTGTGAGTCAGGTAAAGAAGCTGAATATGTGTGCTGTGATTAGGTCGATACCCACTCTGTTTGTCAGTTGATGATCGGTGATGTGCTTGTAAATGCTTTTTACTGCTATATTTTCCGAAAGTTTCGATGTACAACTCAGAAGAGAAATAGGGCGATAATTTGTATGGTTAGAGGTATTTAAATATAGGTTTTATATGTGCAATTTTATATTAGCAATTTTTTATCAGGAAAAATGCCTTATTGAAAAGATGTATGGAGCAATCTTGTCCGAGGTTCGGCGATCAGAATTCGCGCGAGTTTTAACATTTTCGCGTGTAATTTCCTGGCGTGGTTGATTTGCTGGGATCAAAGACATTCAACAGACGTAGTACTTCTTGTTCGGAGACTTCAATGTTGCTCAGAGTGGGCATCCGCCGTGTGTGATTTGTGGCTGGTGGTTCGTGTCCAGCTAGTATGTCAAGTCTTGTCTGTAAGGCAGAGTTCGCTAAGAAGATAATATTTGTCATATTTGTCATAGGTTGTCTCGCCATCTAGTCGAATATGGGGTGGAATTGTCTTGTCTTGCTTCCGTCCTGTGATATTTCAAAGTATCTGGTGATATCTAGGTATCCATGTATCTATGTATCTATGCTGATGCTCAAATAGTTTGTTGACCTGGAATTGCAGATGTTTTTGCTGGAGTTGCATATGCGTTATATGTATTCGTTTCTTTGTTGCCTCTAGCGGTACCAGTCAATGTCGGACTGCATTGATTTAGCTCGTCTGAAAAGTCGATGAAGCTTTCTAATAAGGCGTTTCAGGTCGTTGTCTACCCATGGTTTGTCTTTTGTTCGTATGTGCATTGTCCTGGTCGGAATTGGAGTGGCTGCCGGGTTGCTGACTTGAAGTAGTTCGTAGCGGTGTTGATGACCTTGTAATGCATAGCCGTCCAACCGGTAGCAAGAAGAGAAGGAATAATATGCTCTGTGATTAGCCTATTGTAATTCCATATCATCTGATGCATGGTCACAATGTCGAGCGTGTCGATCTTCAGAGTGCCATATACTGGGAAATGATCTAACTGTGAAAAGGAGGAATGTGTGCCTGGTACACCACTGGACACTCCACATTGATGCACCAGCTCCGCTCGCCGCCCGGCACGGCGCCGACTGACGAGGTCGCCGCTAGGGGCGCTCTTGTGCGCCACGCTCAGCGGGGCGTCAGCTGATCTCACGGCCAGGGCCCGCGACCGCGCGACCCTGCACCAGCGGGGGCACACCCAGGTCGCCGAGGAGGTAGCACAGTCCGCCCAACGGGGTCTCCTTCGCTGCGAACACTCAGCCTTGCGAGTGTACAGCCAGCTACTGTCTTCCTGCGCTGCAGCCACGGCGGCCGCTGGCGATGTGGAAGGCGTTCTGGTCGTCACCAGAGGAGGCTTCAGCAGCGCTGTTGGGCAGTGGCGTGCTCAGGGCAACGTCTTCGCCCCGAGCCGTCGTAGGTCATTTGTGGATCTGAAGGCCTTAGTTGGGACCCCCTGCGTCACTCTCAGCTTCAATTTCCCCTGGTCTGACCAGACTGCGAAAAGTTTCCCTTTTCTCCTAAGCTGTCTGGCTGCGTACATGGTATGCTCGTTGTACTGGGTCAGGTTATCCGAAATGTACACATTTTTGAGGACGTCTTTCCTGAAGCGTTGATCTGCGCCCTTGTACCTCGCAACTCTCGGCGAGCTCCGGAGACCGCCTTAGCGCTTCCTGAATGCAACAAATTGAATAATGATCGTCCTAGTTTTGTTGTCTTTTGGCTTCCCGTCCCGATCTGAAATATCAATATATTCTGGCCGAATGTCTGCCTTCGTGATTTTTGATAGTTGAAGAACGATTTTTCCCGTGTCCTCATGCGTGGTCCCAGATTTCCGATACCGTTCTCCGGACGACATAGTGAGCCATTCAATGGAGGATCAGGTGATCAGGGTCAGGTGGACACGATGGAGGATCAGGGGATCAGGTGTACTCCGGACGACATAGTGAGCCATTCAATGGAGGATCAGGTGATCAGGGTCAGGTGGACACGATGGAGGATCAGGGGATCAGGTGTACTCCGGACGACATAGTGAGCCATTCAATGCTCCACAGACTACGAGACGGGCGTGAGTCTCAAGACAACGAACATCCATCCAGCAGCTGGCAGGTTCCGCCTCGTCGATAGCCACTGCTGACAGGTCACGCGCCTCTGCTTTCGTACCGGAAATGGCGTCCACCGGCTCGGAGAGCAGGTCGTCGGACATCGATCCGACGTCGACACGAGGTGGTGCCGACATGCGGCGCGTTAATAGCTGACGGCGCGCGTGCACGTGTGCGGTGCCGCCGGCCATACGCCAGCGTGTGTCAACTGGAGTGGCAGTGATGAGTCCGGCGTCGGACACACGGCGTCATCGGCCGGAATGGCCCGTCACCAGGCAGGAGTGGCAGTGAACTCGGACACACGTGCGGTCGTCGGCCGCCGACCGGACGGTGGACGGTGTACCGCAGCCGGAGTGGCCCGTCACCGGACTGAAGAGCCCTCCCCCCCGCTACCCGTTGCCCCGCGCGGTACAGGATTGACTCACGGCTCGTCACACTCGGCGGCAGTGACGACGCCATGCGCACGGGGCACGCGTCACCAACTCAGCCCGGTTCTCGCACGGAGCGCGTTATAGCACCGTGGCTCCTCACGCGAAACACACGACCGGCCCGACACGTGCGCACGTGCAGTCCTCCGACCCGACCCGACCCGACCCGAGCCGAGTCGAGTCGAGTCGAGCCGGCGTCTGCATCTCTGCTTGCGAGTACGAGCTCGCCCAGAGTCGGCGCGTGGTGTCTCCGTCGGGATTTTTAGCCCGGGCCGACGAGTGAGACACTCACCCCGAGACGACACGTGGGACCCTCGCCCCGAGTCGACACGTGGAACCCTCACCCTGAGTCGACACGTGATATTCTCATTGCCACCCGGCTGACAGTGCAGCCACTGAGTCCCTGTGTCCACCGCCCGCCGCACGCGTCGGACTGAAGCGGCGCTGATTTCGCCTCCTTGTGCGGTGGCGGGCGGGCGCAATAGCGCACGGCGTCCCACAAATGTGGCTATTGGCTGGGATTAAGCTGCATATTGGTCACGTATGATGCATGCGGCGGCGGCGGCGGCCCTCCGAGCGGCTCGAGGTGGGGGTTGCCCAGCGGCCGGCCGCCGCCATCACGTGGTACCGAGCGGGGGCACACGCCACCGTCAAACGTGCCGTCAACGAGCGTCGCCACCGTCAAACGGACGGCGCCACCAAACGGTGCCACCAAGTCCATGTGATGTCGGCGGCCGTGACGCGGCCGGTTCGCAGCAATCGTCCAACACGGCCCAAGTGGAACGGCTCGTCGTTGCCGTCGGCGAGGCCGTTGTCGGCGTGGGCGAGTGGCCATCAGCCGATTTGGCGCACCAGTCGCGGTCCGCATAAACCAGCCGGACATCGCGGCCGATGCCGTCGGCGGGTAACGTGCTGGCCCATTAGCCCGCCATCCAATTCCGGTGAGCGCAAATGGTGCGCTCACGAACGCCCGGCCGCCAGTCGCCTCGAGCCCTTCAGAACATGGCAGCACCCAAACCACTCCGGTCAAAGTGCAGGAGACGAAGCATCCAGCCACATGCACGAAATATCACGCTGTTCAAGACGCCGTGCATTTCAGAAACGAGCGATCAGGGTATTCGAATCAGCTCCATGCGTTGCCCGCATTTATCGTTCATTTCGAGAACGACAGTTTGGCGTTTACCCCTTGTGCCGACGGAATTATTGGCCAAACTGCACTGACTGCGCCGAGAGAGCGGGGAGTGCGTGCTGTGGGGATCGCGTCCTCTGCTGGTCTAGGCAAGGACAAGCCTCGGGTACTGACGCGTCTGACCAGACCGGCCGCTACGTGCATGAGAATATTGCTGAATTCAGAACGATGGACGATCTCACTGATCTAACCCACATCGTCGGACGACATCTGCATATCTTTGTTTTCTGAAATCTAATCGGCAACAAAGACACGAAGCAACCAGCATTCAGCAGTTTAAGTAGTTCTGATTTAAGGGAAGTTAGATTTTGTGCGAGCTATGTTTATGGTAGGCGATAGACATTGGGAAGTGTGCTTATAAATATGCTGATTTTCCGCTGTTTAGTTCACTCTGTATTTAACTTGCTCAAACAACGCGTCGCGGAACAATTTACGACACCATAAAATCAACGCGTTGGCGTCATCTTTCACTTTCTAAATAGGTGAGGAAATCAAACCTGGGTTGGGTGAATTTGACCGGAAAGGCCAAATTGCAGTTGGACAATAACAATGTACACCTCTCACGAGATATTGGGAAAGGATATACTCGGATGTTAAGAATATTTGTGATGAACATTTTCACTTGACCAAGTCATTCACACCCATGCATAGTATAATCACATCGAAAGTCAGACCGATATTTCTGTGGAAGCATCTGCTGGTTATTCCACTCTCAAGCAGTGAGTTGCTCAAGAAAAAGCAAAGACACCGGGGTAGATAACTTAGTCCATAACAGCATATCCCAAATACACCTGTAATCCCCACTGCATTGGAACATATTCAGCACTTCTGGTCGTGAGCCATTGTGGCCAGCAGACATTTACCACATCAGCAACTTTTAGTTCCATAATTTATATTTCTCATCATGACCTCAATTATTCCAACGAGGACTTCTGCACTTGTCGTCATATTTCAATCTTCTATGTACCACTGAGCCGTAGTGTGAGAAATTCCAGACCATGTCGCTGCAAACCTTAGAATCAGTTTTCAGGGCAAATGTTTGTATAAATACACGCATTGAAATTTTACAGGTAAAATAAGGAACTCTCCAATCATCTCAGTCATAGGTATAAATTGGCAAGAAGTAAGTAGCACAAGGTGCAAGATTGAAAAGTGCACCGAACATTTCCTACCATTGTGACAGGACTAGTTGACAGATTTGGTTGCGTTGTCTGTAAGGCTATAGGACTAGCTGTCTTTGAGACTGTGAATTAATGAGTCGACTGCCAACTCACTGCTTTCAAAACAATGACAACACAATGGGATCAATTGTTTCCCTGGAACTAAGGGATGAATTAATTAGGTCTAAGAACCGTATTTTTTAATTACACGTTGTGCAGTAAGGAAATTACTTGGGGCGAATTTGGGGCGATTGTCACTGCTCTGAGCCAGTGGCTGTCGAACACTGACTCTCTGCCCTGAGCCAGTGGCTGTCAACCACGGACTCTCTGCCCTGAGCCAGTGGCTGTCAACCACTGACTCTCCGCCCTGAGCCAGTGGCTGTCAACCACTGACTCTCTGCCCTGAGCCAGTGGCTGTCAACCACGGACTCTCTGCCCTGAGCCAGTGGCTGTCAACCACTGACTCTCTGCCCTGAGCCAGTGGCTGTCAACCACTGACTCTCTGCCCTGAGCCAGTGGCTGTCAACCACTGACTCACTACTGTAGGTCAGTGTTTGTCAACCACTGACTCACTAGTGTAGGCCAGTGTTTGTCAACCACTGACTCACTGGTGTAGGCCAGGGTTTGTCAACCACTGACTCACTAGTGTAGGTCAGTGTTTGTCAACCACTGATTCACTACTGTAGGTCAGTATTTGTCAACTACTGACTCACTAGTGTAGGTCAGTGTTTGTCAACCACTGGCTCACTAGTGTAGGTCAATGTTTGTCAACCACTGACTCACTAGTGTAGGTCAGTGTTTGTCAACCACTGACTCACTACTGTAGGTCAGTGTTTGTCAACCACTGACTCACTATTGTAGGTCAGTGTTTATCAACCACTGACTCACTAGTGTAGGTCAGTGTTTGTCAACCACTGACTCACTAGTGTAGGTCAGTGTTTGTCAACCACTGACTCACTAGTGTAGGTCAGTGTTTGTCAACCACTGACTCACTACTGTAGGCCAGTGTTTGTCAACCACTGACTCACTACTGTAGGTCAGTGTTTGTCAACCACTGACTCACTACTGTAGGTCAGTGTTTGTCAACCACTGACTCACTATTGTAGGTCAGTGTTTGTCAACCACTGACTCGCAGTCGCAAGTCAGTGGCTGACAGTGACTCCAGCTTGCATTGTGGTTGACATTGTGGTTGACATTGTGGTTGACAAAAACATTTCATAAGAAAACGCTGGTTTATCTTCGTATGACTTTGAATGCATTTCGAATGGATTCTCTCATTCAATTCCGGTGGAAAAACTAGCAGCGCTCTCAATCTTGTGTCTGGTGGCCGCTTCATTTCTGACGTAGCTCTCAGGGAAACGTCTCTAGCATAAACGTTACAACCAGAACCTCGGATTTCGCAAATTGTATTTTCCCGGCTTGTATGGCAAGCCAATACCGTGCTCGAAGAGAGCAAAGCCCATGCAAGCTTGATCCTCTTTAGCTTCTCGCATTCTTAATGCCTTCCGCCATTCATCCTTCACCCATTGAAATGTCGTAATCGGGCACCATCTCTGTGCCGCTTCTGTATCTACATCTGAATACTCGATTTTCTAGGTCCAGTGGAGCGCTCCGCACTTAGGGAATGATGGATAATCAATCATTCAGCTAATGTTAATACTAGCCTTAGTCTGAAAACCCGCCGGATCCCAATATCCGCCTGCTGAGACCGCAGTTTTCGAGCTGGCTCTGTTACTCAGCGTATCGCTCGCTCGAGGCGCGATATGCGGCTGCCGGCAGCAGTCTTAAGATTCATCTCGCCATAAACCGGTCACGCGAGGCTGGCTATCGGCACTGCGACTTCCGTGCGTGTCAGTGGGTGAGATGATGAGCGCCACGCGCAGCACCCCAGCCCGACCAAGGCCACGGGACAGAGCACGGTCAAGCGACCCGGACTGCCTGCACTGGGGACGTCGGGTGGGAGACGACTGGAGACGGCCTAGTGGGAGAGGCTACTGGCGACGGTCAGGTGGGAGGGACCACTGGGACGGTGAGTGGGAGATTACTAGGGGTGGTCAGGTGGCAGACTTCTAGGGACGGTCAGGTGGCAGACTATTGAGAACGCTTAGCGGGAGACTACTGAGGACAGTCGGGTAAAATGCACTATCGAAACGACCAGTTGGATATTAAATGAGTGCTGTAATAAAAAGGAAATTGTCGACAACAAGAAAGAAGAAAACTACAGCCAGATACTGCAATCAATATTGCCTTTAGCATTCGCACACGGAACAACAGAGTTGGAACGCATGCCAAAACTCCCACGACTGATGGAGGATTACAATTGATTTCAACCTAAAAGAAACCAAATAGTGAACCAAAATTTGCACATAGTTTCCACCACATAACGATGATACCGTATATCCTGCGGCCGAAGTCCCAGGATGAACACCAACTTACAAACACGCATACATGCGCAGATAGATAACTAAATCTGAGTTGTCTGGTATTTGAGTATGCTTGACGACATTCAACTACTCTTGACTTGCAAATAATTCTCGGATAACAGGCAAATCAGGGCGGAACAGAGATGATTGCACGGAAATAAAAAGGAAGAGCAGGGTGGAATGAACCTCACTGTACGTGATCTATCCTTCCTGGGGTCGCACGCCAAAATGCAGACCAACGATGCCTGGTCATGATGGAGTGATTATAATCGAACTAGCAGTAGGCATGTAGCTGCATAATCGCCGTCATTGTAACACAATCAGTATTCTGAGAACGGAAGTCAGCATTCAGCTCACAAAATGCTTGCAATTAGCTAATTTGGTTCGTTCACTTCACATGCGATAGCTAAGCGGAAGGGAATATTAATCCTATGAACTCGTGAAAGGGAATATTTAAGGTGACAAATGGCCCGAAACTGATAACTACTGTGAGCCGAAAATGGAGGGGAATCAACTCTTCACCTGTGAAAGACTATAATCGGGACCGAAGCAGCACAGAGGAAGATACAAGAAAAAAGCAGCCAATCAACGACATATATTGTAGTCCAGAAGATCTGTCCGGGCCTCAAAATCATCTCCGGCTATGCTCTTGCTTCATGTCAGGCCAGGGTTAGGTGAGCGTCAGGAGATGTGAAAACATATTCTACTGGTAATGCTAGCGATGCTATCCCGAGTCTGAACCGGACCGTCAGCCAACACCGACTTCATCACATCGTGTGTGCGACGGAAATTCCTGCAGCATGCAATACGATCATACACCAATAAAAAAGACGCCACATTCAGAAAAGCTGAACCATACGTTTGACCTAATGTAGCCCTAGAGTACGGCATACGCCATATATAGCTAACGAGCTAGGCGACTCAATGTAGCCCTACGGTACGGTGCCCGCCATATGTAGCCAACGAGTCAGTGTTCCGTACCTCCGAGCGATATTTCAAAGTGAGCAGGCTCATTCAACATTATCTACGAGGAACACAGTAAATTTTGCATTGCAAGGCCCGTTCCAGGGGTTGCCCACGAGCACCTACATGGACGGATTTTTGGAGGCATGCCATGCTTCCATATTTCTAGAGACAGAATCCTGAAACTTTTTGACCTTACTTTCTTATAATTCTACATTATTTTGGTTCATTCGCAACTCTATTTATTGGAAGAAGTGCATCGATTTTTACCTACGCGTATATAATATCCGACCCATCGTACTACATTCTACACTGCTTCTTACCTCACTACCTGGCACCGCCCATGATGCTATTTTGGAGGCATACACTTTACATGATGCCTTTGAATGGTCCTAGGGCTTTCAAGTGCACCGACTATTTTAGCTATGGAATTGCTGCACCAATCCATAACATAACGCTCACTCATATAGGGTGAGTTACTTCCCATGCTCACCTCAGTTCCCGGGTACGGCATTGTAAAACTATTTTCGGATGATACCAACATAGTTTTTCAGATAACTCTACACTGTTATAGCGTCCCCGGATGTCAGCTTCCTATTTCTTATGCTCAATTGAGCGTTGCAAATTCCGAAATTTGTCACCCCCAAGTTGTGGCGCCTGTAATTTCATTGCCACTTTTTCATGGTTTGGCGGTGGTTTGGCGGTTTAAAAGGGTTTCGTGGTACTTCTCGATTAGGTTTTAGCTTATATGGAAGCAATCCCGCAGTAAATTACCCAAATCAAACGGCAGGTCTAGAAAACACTATCCAAATGACATAACCCCATTTTTTTACCCCTGACTACGCCATTTACATTTTCTTAATATTTTGGGTGCTCATCGTGTAGGTTATGCTAAGACAAGTCGTTTGGGTGCTCATCATGTAGGTTATGCTAAAACACGTCGTTTGAGCCCAATCCAGAGTATATAGGACGAATAATTTCTAAGATCTCATGGGGTGCCGAATCGCCCCCCCCCCACCCCGACAGATTTAGCTCAAGAAAAGCCCAAGAGGAATAGGGCTAATTGATTTGTACAGTTGTAATTTCAGCAGTGGGAACTGACTTGCCCAGGGATTCCAGAAGAACCACTTACCCAGCTTTGTCTGACTGATGAGTTCGCACGAGACTGGGCAGAATGGACGGTAGTGGTGGTAGTGGATGGGTGCTTTAGGTCGCGCCGACTACCTGGGTTATATTTCCCCAATTTGATTGAGTGGAGGTTGGAGAGGAAATGGAAAACCTATCTACTGCCCATGCATGCTAGCACAATACGGTTTGTTTTCTATTGGACTGGGCAACGCAAACGCGCAATGGAGAGTGCGGTAGGGCGCGACGGTGCTACCCTAGCCCTGGAACAGGCTCAGGAACAAGGAGAAATGGCCGTTATGGCCCTTTCAAGGTCCGGCAATTTTAACGTTAATCATGCGTTTTGTTGGAGGGAGATTGGCTCAAAAGTTCAGAACTTGCTTTCGACTGTTTTGGGAAGCCAACTAAAAAACATCGGAATAAAACAAAATCTGATTTCAACAGATAAAATTCACCTGGTCTGCTTCCGACAATATTGCGAAATAAAACCTTTGTTGAGGATTTTGAGACAATTAGATGTTCTTGTAAAATTCAGGGAGAAAAATCGTCATTTTGGAGGGGAGGGTGGTCCCGGGACCACACCCCGGATCCGCTATTACCTATTAATAGGTAATACAGTGGGTCTTTCGGTTGGAATGAAAACACTTCTTGCTTTCATCAATCATCAACATTTTGTGTTGTGCAATCGCCAACTGCCTACTGATGCTGGATTGCCAACTGCCCAATCATCTAGCAATATTAAGCCAGGCTTGGAGGACCTAAAAAGTGGGCTGATGACTGGCAAATGTCTTTCAACTATGCCAAGTGTAAAGTGATGAATTTGGGGCCTGGAGATAGAACATTTAGATACACAATCGGAGGTAGTGAATTGGATGTAATTGCAGAGGAAGATGTTTTAGGTGTATTAGTTTCAATCATCAACGCAGAAAAACAATGTAGCTCAGCTAGGAACAGGACACTAAGAATGCCAAGGAGTATTAATAGGAGTGTGAAATATAAAAGCCAGGAAATTATCAAACAAAATTATACTTAGCTTATTTAGGACCCCACTTGGAATACCGTGTAAAGCATGGAGCCCTTACCTTCAAGGAGATATGGTTATGCTAGAAAGAGTGCAGCGCAAAACTACTCGATATATCAGAGGACAAAGAGACATAGATAGAATATGAAGAGAGGCGTATGGCTTTCGATATGCACTCATTCAAGTAAAGGAGATTAAACGGTCATATAATTGAAACGTTTAAAATTTCAATGGGTGTAAAATTGCATCGGTAATGTTAAACTGAACGACGCCCTTCTATTTAGGGCATCACAATTCAGGTCCGACAAGTCAATGTGTAGGACAGCTAAACGCCAACAGAGTTTCAGTCACAGGGTGGTTAATCAAAGGAATGGGTTACCTGGAGATGTGGTGGACAATTCCCTCATTCAGTGTTTAGTTGTAGGGTTAACAAATTATGTAGGTATAATAAACGTAGTTTCGAAGTGTAAGATGGACAGTGGGAATTTGGGTGGATGAAGTGGGAATGATATAGATGAGTCACGCATGTGTTATGCGGACTCACGTGCGTGCAACGATCGTGCGGGTTGTACACGATCACACGTGTGTTACGCAAGAGCGATCTGGACCGGGTGAACGGGGGTAGATATGCTTGGATGGATAGTTTCTGCAAAACTCGGGATATAGTATTAACTAGGGTGTCCCGTTAACTTCTTTCTAGTCTTATGCTATTTTCTCCTCATAGGCTTAACCAAAATGGGCCCCTGTGGCTCTTATTGAGGAAACTGGCCGCCCAGCAAACATTATCCCCCCCCCTCCCCAATTAGGCCAAAGTTAAAAAAGTTACTGAGCCCATGGATGTGCCCTTCCCGAACGCTCAAGTGCACCCCCGCCCCCACCCCTGTCTCAATGGATTTATTTCAGTCGATGGTGCCACTCTCCGGATAAAAATGATCAAAAACATCAATTGCCCCCCTCAATCAATTTCACAAAGTGACACCCACACTTCATGACTTTATTTAATTATATTGGATCGCCTACTGCCTAATGGGGTTGGATCGTCCAAGACCTGAGGACGTTGAATCGCCTAAAACCTACGGATCTTGGATCGCAGAAGGCCTATGAATGTTGGATCGCCTAAAGCCTAGCACGCCGCAAGACTACATTTACCACAACCAACCGCTTCTGGCAGTACACCGTGATCACGACCAAAAGCGTCGGTGATATTGTTGTAGAAATTAGCGGTGGCCTCGCATTAATTCTTTGCATACCCGGAACACGGCATCTCCACACACCTCAGCTTGAGTTGATTCTACAAGTTGGCAGGCCCGCAGAACCTGGGTGATGCATACAAATATCCCCTACTTCTACTCAAATTGCACAATTCAATATAATATGTTAAGAAACATGGTGTGAATCTGACTATTTTGTTACGAATGTAACTTCATGCATACAATTTCATGACTTTTCGTATGAACAAATGAACATCAATACCGCTCACGAGCCCTAGAGTGGTGTGAAAATCCATCACTAATTATGCGATTCCCACGTTAGTCATGTCGACAGCAGGTGGCGTGACTTCATATGCGAAGATTCACTTACTAGATCAAGTTCAGCGGTACGAAGTGCATTAAAGCCACGCGCTACAGCGACAACTACTTAAAGACTGACACTCGGATTTCGCCGAACATCTCCCGCAAGCATTTCCACGTGCATTGAGCATCTCGAGGTATACAAGTCCAGAAAATCGCCAGACAGCCATTTCCACGTGCATTGAGCATCTCGAGGTATACAAGTCCAGAAAATCTCCAGACAGCGATTCGTACGAGCGTGAGAAGCGCAATATTCCTCGCGTAAAAGGATTGGAAAGCCTTGCCTTCCAATCCAAACTTATCCAACGGGAGTCGGGAACATTGATTACAACGACGTTCTTGTCGCAAGCGAAAGCTAAAAAGGTAAGGTGTTCAGCCACCTTGTCGAATCAAGCATCAACACAAGAGTACGCTCGTGGACGGTCAAACGTTGGTATCATGCAGATTCCCCGATATGAACGACAGCCTTCCTACTCAGCCGAACTCACCTCGCAGAGATCTCTCCAAGGGCTGGAACAACACTCGACTGGCGCGTGCCGGCCTCGCTACATCGTGTCACAATCCGATCGACGCCGCTTCACGCCAAGCACCGAGCGCCCGCCGTCGCCGCTTCCCTTCACGGAGCCGGGCAGACACCTCCAGACCACCTCGTCCGCACCGGTTCGGACGTTCGGCCACTGGTGCCGTCACGACCACAGTCTGCCCAGAGCGCGCGCGCACCCCCCACCCGCACCGTTCGCCTGCCGAGAGGCCACTGCGCCGGCCGGCCAGTCGGCACAGTTCTATAGCCGCGCCGGCAGCGGTCCGCTGTGGTCGGACGGCCGGCGGCGGTCCGCCGCGCCGACCCCCGCACCGCCCGGGTCACTCCCTCCCCCCGCCCCGGGCAGCCGACGCCCACGGTGCCGCAGAGTCCTCTGCAGAGGCGGCCGACCGCGGCGCCGACGTTCGACTCGGCTGCGTGCCGCTGCGCTATTGTCGGTGGAGGGTGAGTTACTTGGCGAAACACGTTGCGGCGCGCGGTATTTTCGCGCCATCGGCGCTCATCCATCAGCCCAGGTGCAAGACAATGGCGCCGCGATTGCGCGCGTGGCCACCCGCGAGCAGGCCATTGGCCACCGCGGCGCGTCCCGACCGTGTCCCCGCGCGGCCGTTCCTCCAAATACAGCCGCCACGGCAGCTGCGCCGCACTTCGGGGCCCACGCGGCGGTCCGCCACCCACGTGCCTTCTCCGCCGCGGGAGAGTGGTCCTGTCACGCCCCCGCCAAATGAGAGTGGTCCAGGTTGCACCGCCTGGGCGTTGAAAGATCATATATTTTGGTCGAAGCGCTCTAAAACCCAAATAACTAACTGACTAACCAGAATACAGCACCGCTGCAGATGAGTCGCCCAGGCTACTCCCCCGCCATAGGAGACTGTTCCAGACTACGTCCGTACTACATGAGAGTGGTCGCCGCCACAGTAGAGCGGTCCGCGCCAGTGGCGCAGCCAAGACTTTCTTAAAGGGGCCCGACCAAAAAATACACGAAACAAAGAATGCTTTGGGCGCACGAAGCGAGGAAAGAAAGGGTTTTGCGCGATGGTGAAAATCTGATGTCTATTTGTTTAGTCTAGTGTATTTTTGGATGTTAGTCCCCCCTTGGCTGCGTCTCTTTTCCGCGCCACGTCCCCGCCACATGAGAGTGGTTTTCACCACGCCCCCACCACAGGAGAGTGGTCCCCACCATGCGAGAGTGGTTCAGGACACGTCTCCGTCACTGAATAGTAATCCAGGCCAAGTCTAAGCCGCAGAAAATAATAGTTCAGCTCACAAGGGTGGTGCAGGATTGAGGTGGCGTTCCATCGACTGAACTGGTAGGTTGGCTCAGCACATAGCTGTTATCCATCAGACGTTCGCTAAAATGTGGACGCGGAAAACGCTAATTCTGCAGCTCAGGCTGAGTCCACCTACAGGCTGAGGCCTCGGCTCAATAGTTTATCGGCCGACTATTTCATGAAATGCCCACAGTGCAACTTTCGTAGCCAAATATATGTGTCTCCTAGATGTTGTCGACCATCGGCAGTAAGCGCATTGACCCTGGAAGTACATGACAAGCTGCTGTTGCGCAGAAACCACACAATTTCCATGCGTTATTTTATGCTGGGTGTTTGTCACTTGGCAAACGTCATGTGCTGTCGATCCCGGGGAAAAAGGAGTGCACTAAAGCCGTGTTAATCTCATCGTGCCACACACATTTACTAGAGATGTAATCCATTTTCATTATCGCGTTAATTGAGGAGATACTTCCAAGTCGTTTTTCTGGTTAAAAGGAACGGAGAGCTAACACTTACATCAAACTAAAACTAGATACTAGATAGCATGGTGATTCATGTAGTGTCCTACTAACCAACGTCAAGATTTAGCCATGCGATGGCAAATAATCACTAGCCAGATGCATTGCTGTGACAAAGAAAGGCTTGGCGAAATTTAGAGCGCCGTCATTCCACAATTGTGCACGGATTCTATGTGGGAAGGGTGACTAGATATAACGACGCGAGGCTGTCCTGGCAACTTCAAGGAGGGGATTGTGTAGAAAGCAGTGCGCTTCGGAACGCTGTCCGCTCCGGAGCGCATTCCGTATAATGTATATCGTTCACAGTTGGCGCCATTTCCAGCAGAATCGCGATGGAACAACGCCGAGTTGGTCGCGGAGCCGCTGGCGGAAGGGAGTTCATCGCGGAGCCGCTGGCGGAAGGGAGTTCGTCGCGGAGCCGCTGGCGGAAGAGAGTTCATCGCGGAGCCGCTGGCGGAAGCTCAATCGAGCTCGCCGCATTGACACCGGCGCTTTCGTTTTGGAGACATGACGTCACCATAGCACAGCTGAAGATACGAACACTGCGATAAACTACATAGAAAAGCACAGTTTTGTCTTTGCCAATATTAATGTTTCCAAGATTTTCACAAAACCCTCTTTTATTTGTATTCTCTCTCCACGTCTCCCCTCTCCCCTCTCTTGCTCCCTTCATCCCTCTCTCTCTCCCCTCTCACTCTCTGCCTGCCTCTCTCCCCTTCCCTCCATACTCTCTCTCTCTCTCTCTTTCTCTCTCTCTCTCTCTCTCTCTCTCTCTCTCTCTCTCTCTCTCTCTCTCTCTCTCTCTCTCTCTCTCTCTCTCTCTCTCTCTCTCTCTCTCTCTCTCTCTCTCTCTCTCTCCCTCTCTCTCTCTCTCTTTCTCTCTCCATCTCTCTTTCTTATTTTCGCCCACACAAGTTGTGTCATGCATTCGATGGAGTGATCTTGTGAGCTGACTTTCAATACGCTGACACTTCAAAGTCTCTTGGGTGGCGGGGCAATTTCAGATTCAAAATTCTGACGAGGTAGACATCGCTCGAAATATGCCAGTTGTCGCATACAGAGCATTACTCTGGTAAACATGTGGCTACCTAATCGTCTCCTTATCACACGCAATGGTGGTGGCGAATTATCTTCCTCTCGTTCTTCGCAAACAGCCACTGACCGAAACTATGCAGGAGGGTAGAATTTGGTTTACCTTTTTCCTTCACCAGTTTGGCATCTGTGAAGAAAATGATTCCAATCATGTCCGTTCGTCATCACTATCTGCAAAGAAGTAAAGTAGCAGTATCAACTGTATGCCTTACCGTATCACGATTGCATACCTAGAAGTTGCCACTGAAGGTCAGGGTCACCGACCTGAGGTTACGTAGACTTTGGGACACAGTTACCGTTTTCTTTTTGGTACTTATCTCATGAAATATGGCTAATCACGCTTGTTATGATAAGAAATAGCATACTACTACCTAATGAGGAATAGTTGAGATTAGGACATGCCTCGACTCCGAAAGTTGGGTCTGCAGGTCAGCCAATACTACACTAGTTTCCGCCTGAGTCTGGGGGGGGGGGGGGATTACGTCACGCCGCACTTACTGAAAAATAAACACATACAGATTGGGATGTTTTCCTGACTATTTTGACTACATGTGTGGTCTGTAACTTATTTCGCACTACCGGCGTCTTCCGACTATTTTGCCTACTTTACGGGCAACTATCTGCTTGGAGAATGGTGGCATGTAGGTAAACAGGCCTGCCTAGGCCACCTAGATAAGTACTGACGATTTCCAAAAATGTTAACAAAGCACACCTCTAGCGCGCATGCCACCCTTTATAATAATAGCACAGGACAATAAAAATAGTACACATGCAGTGTATTTAGTACAAGATCAACTACAACACAATAGGAATGAGGGATGACAGGAATCGCGAGTCAAGCCGTACCTGGAATGGCCGGACCCAATCATAACCCGCTCCTTGGAGTGTGTCCTGACACAAATACATGCTGCCTATTATGACGTGTCACGTTGATCTCCGGTACCTGAGTTCCGCACCGGCGTGATTACCATACAGCGTCTCGAGTTCCAAGCCGGCAGTGATAACATCAGGGGCGGCCACGACATGCGGCAGTGCCGCGGTGCTGCGTGCCCGGGCGTGACTAACGAGGTCCCTACCTGAGCATGTGTAGCACCTGCAGGCCATGCACCGAGTGCTGACGCAGACGTCGAGTCTGACTCGATGTCTAATACAACGAAGAATGGCTCTTAGATGCTCCTGGGTTTTAGACATTGCGTGTAAAGAAAGACTCCTGACGACGGCCCCTGGCCGAAACGTTGAGAAATAAAGTATAATCTTTAACGTTACTTTTGATGTCAACTCAGCACCTGGTATATTGAAGGTCGTATATTTTATTTACACGCAATGACTCGATGTCGACCTGATCGCGTGTCTCACCGGTTAGCCAGGAGCGGCTTCCGTCGTGGCACGTGCGAGTGGACTTGTCACAGGCGGGTGAGCGATGAGCCGCCCGGCGGACGATACGGCGCTCTACGTCTCTTCGGAGGCACGCGGAGGCAGTTGTGGCAGGCGCGTCAGATACACCCAGGTCACTGACGAGGTGACCGGAGCATATGTCACAGGCGGGCGTCCCACACCCACTGTACCTCGTCGGAGACGCACGTGTACGGTCCTGGTGACGGAGTATATCATTCCGGCGGGCGTCCCACACACACTGTACCTCGTCGGAGACGCACGCGTACCGTCTGACGAGGTGACCGGAGCATATGTCACCGGCGGGCGTCCCACACACACTGTACCTCGTCGGAGACGCACGGTGTTGACAGTATACATTTTGTTTTATGTTAAAAATGATGTGTAATCACACCCAGGGGTGTCGCTTTATGAACATGAGTGGGATGGCTCATGATTGGGATGGCTCAATGCTCCAAGGTATATGGTACGATGCATACGGACGAGAACATGTAAAACCGTACTGAGCGCATAAACACCGACAATATTATGCATTTATCATAAATAAGGCGCATTACTTGATCGCGGCAGATACCGAGTGCGCAAAATATGAATACTGTTACGGTATCAAAAGACCAACACTAACCGAAAGAGCCTATTCTTGCGCATACGATAAGATAACGTCGTTGCTTGAACTCCGACTACACCACCTCCTCGCTAAATTCAACGGTGGCGCCACCGTGCGGTATGTGGCGGACGCGTCCCACATAGTCATTTTCCTATGGGGATCGTCCGCCACAGTCGAGGAAGACATTCCATGTCGGACTTTAGACAGACCCTACTTACGCACCCTGCGTAACCAGAAGACGAACGAACCATTGGCACATGACGAGCGAGGATTACTAATTTCAAGTCTTTGAAGGCATCGTGTAGACAGTGATGTGTTGCGCTTTACCAGTTGTGATACATAGCATAAGCCAAGTGTTTTGCGATACTCCATCATGTTGATCATTATTGCTAAGAACATAACTAAATGTAAGTTTGCCAGTTAGGAAAAATCTTTAAAATTACTATAATAATACCCTATTCATAAGCATGATCAAAGGTACCGATTAATATCAATCCCTCCACATCCATCAATTTTCCCATCCCCCTGCTGCACGACTTAGAATCCACAAATAAGTTTCTTGAACCTAAATAATTCATCCACCCTATTCTCAAATGCATTCAATGAATCGACTGTCCACCACATCAACAGGCAGCGTATTCCATTGATCAAACACCCTTTGATTGACAACAGGTTGATGTGTAACAGTGCTACACCGTGACGTGCCTAACCTGAACTGATGACTACACCGTGACGTGCCTAACCTGAACTGATGACTACACCGTGACGTGCCTAACCTGAACTGATGACTACACCGTGACGTGCCTAATCTGAACTGATGACGTGCATGTGATGTCCTATATGGAACAGCATCATTCAGATTGACATTATCTAAACTTTTGACTATTTTAAGCAACTCATTCATATAGCCCCTTAATCCCCTATGCTTGAGTGAATACATATCTAATGCCATAAGCCTCTCCCACATTCTAAGTATCCTAGTCCACTGATAAGCCTTCTGGCTTTGCGATGTACTCTTTCTAGCAAGAGCATAGGTTTGAATATCTTTGTGAGGGCACATGCCCATCCATTGTGCCCCTCCGATAATCGCAAATTCCCTCTAATATTCAGAATTTCCCCTCCAATAATACATGCAAAAAGGTGGTACACCACCATACAGTACACAAAGAGCTAGCGCACTCGCTGTATTTATAGCACGCTGGAACTCCGCGCAACTTGGAAAAAAAACGCGCGGTCTCTCCCCAGCCAAGGGTTACACCTTATTTTTTACCTTCGTGCTTTCCCAGGCTAAATAGTTTACCCTAAACACACACCGCATGCACACATATAAGGTCGAGTCGAGGTGGAAGGGCAGATGACGGGAGAATTAACCTTCTCTCGCGACTGTCTACTCCACTCACTTTCTCATCGCCCTTGAGTCGCGGCGGTTTTCGCAACCTGCCGTCCAATTGTTATCCAAATGTTTGTTCCGATGATTTCGCAATGCACATTGTACATAGTGTGCTTTGTAATGCATCATCCAAAAACATGGCGATGTTTCTGACAACATGCGCACAGCAGGAATCACATATTATATCGTCTACGCGGTGAACCATGTAGTCTCCCTTTCCCCTAGGTCGTGCACTGGGTGTAAGTCTGCCTTTGCTCCGCACTTTAACACAATCTGTCCTCTTAACGTGAAACAGTTTGTGTCCGGATCCAGCGGGCTCCCTGGATTCCGAGGATCCCTCGATTCGGGGCTGAACTTTCCTCATCTCGACTTGCTCGACCTCTTCGATCGGGTTAGGGTGGGATCTGAGTCGGCGCCGGAGAAGCGGGTAACCCTTGGATTCGGGAATTGTAATGGATCCGGTCGATAGAGCAACCTTGCCCTTAAGCCGAGTAACTTAAAGTCAAAAGTCAACCCCCCCCCCCGAAAGAACCGATGCACTATAGGAAAGTATCAGTGCACAGATAACATCAGTTCTAGTCCGGTCAAATCTTAGGATTGCATTGATTCTATTTAGGTTTTTGTGTAGGCAGTTGCAAGGAGCTTCTGCATCTTTTCCAGTGATCTCTGATCAACGCCTGAAAGGCAAAAAGTGCTGGTTGCGCGTACAGGTCGCAGGATGATCAGAGCGGTCCAGAGAGGAGCGGTTACGACGGAGTTGCGCTGCTGTCCAGAGACAACCTAGAGACCAGTAAGATAGCCGCCCGTGTCGCGACCGGCCCTGACAGCCGGCTGGAGTCGCTGTGGGCGCCGGTCAGGCCGGGTCAGGTCGGGTCAGGGCGGCCGGCAGTCCGTGCTGGCAGTGGTGTACCGGCGGCCGCGGAGTACCGTGACCGCGCTGGAGGCGGACTTCGGTACACTGCTGACGCAACTCCGGCATTTGATAGTTAAGTGCCCCGGTGGAAGATTGTCATTAATGGTGATGGGGGACTGTGATATGCTCGGGGATGTGTTCAACACTTCCCGCGAAGCCCTTCACAACTTCTGCATAGTTATTCGTTCTCCCAACACGTCACTGCGCCAATCTACGCCGCTGAATCGCTGCTTGATGTCGTTATTGCTAGTGATCCACATAGTATCAAAAACCTACTACTAGATAATGTGATTTTAGTTCACACAAGTTCGTGGTGTTAGTTTTAAATGTGTATCGGCCCTGTCTTCAACCTATCACTGTTAAATATCGGTCGTTCAAAAGCGTCGATACGGCGGAGTTGCTCTCCAGCCTGTACCAGGCCGAATGGCAGGTGGTGTACAGACAGCATGGAGCGGCTGGCCAGTGGCAGTGTGTCCTTCAGACACTTTCAGCCATCCTCGACGCATTTGAACCTGTGAAGCGGATCAAGATCGGGAGCGCCGACGCTTGGCATCTCTCCAACACGACACTGTAGCTGATGTGACGGCGCCCGGGTCGGCGGTGGAGCATCTCCCAACACGACACTGTAGCTGATGTGACGGCGCCCGCGGCTCGGCGGACTGGCGGTACTTGGCATCTCTCCAACACGACACTGTAGCTGATGTGACGGCGCCCGCGGCTCGGCGGACTGGCGGTACTTGGCATCTCTCCAACACGACACTGTAGCTGATGTGACGGCGCCCGCGGCTCGGCGACTGGCGTACTGTGATGTGACGGCGCCCGCGGTCGGCGACTGCTTTGGCATCTCTCCAACACGACACTGTAGCTGATGTGACGGCGCCCGCGGCTCGGCGGACTGGCGGTACTCGCGCGGAAGAGTACCACGATCTGAACCGCTCGGTGAAGTCGGCCATTGGCCGAGACGTGCGTGACGATATTTGTCGACGCATCTCAGAGCAGGGCCCCAGTGCCGTCTACCGAAATGTCCGCCGTGCGATCGACATTGGCAGAGATGCTTGGGTGACTTCAACCGTCAGTGTTGACGCTCTTAATGAGTACTTTGTGGGAGTCGGGCCGCGAGTTGCGCGTAACATAGCGGAGGGGATGGGAGAAGGAACTGCTCCCACTGATTTTATTTGTCGTTCGCCTCGTGTCGGCTCGTACGCATCTTTTGTTTCCACAATCCATCATGCAACGCTTCAAAGCGTAACTTGGAGCATGCGAGACACGTCGGCCTGCAGTTCGGATCGCCTGCGTATAAGGAAAGTGAAACTTGGCTTCGACGCCATTTTCGCGTTACCGCTAAACATCAACACAAGCGACTTCCCAGATGTTTTGAAACACTCAGTAATTCATAAATTCATCCCATACAGAAGTCAAGTCCGGCCCGACCTCTGATCCAACAAACTTCAGACCCATTTCCTCGATCCCTGTCATTGCTAAAATTGCAGAGCGGATCGTTCAGCGTCAGCTTCATGTGTACCTGTCTCGGAATCACCTTCTCCCTCTGCTCAGTACGGCTGCCGGCCACGTCACTCGGCCTAGACCGCGCTGATCAGTGTGACAGATCACTTCCTCTCATCGGTGGACAGATGCGAGGTCACTCTCGCATCTGTGACCTCGCATCAAATGTCTGCTGGATTTGAGCAAATAGTTCGATGTAATTGATCGCGGCAAGCTTCGGACTAAATTACAGCTGCATGGAGTTGACGTTCAATGGCTCCGCTCCTACCTTCGTAGGCTTTCACCGAATGGTCGCTAGCTTCAGTGGAAAAAGAACATGAATTCTGGGAGCGCTGTGCGATACCTGGGATTCATACTAGACCCATGGCTGTTGTGAGACGCCCACATAGCACCCTGACGCCTCGGAATTCTGATCGGCCTCAGTCACATTCGGCACTACTTCCCACAAAACATTCTGTTCACCCTCGTTAGCGGCTCGGTTTTCTCTCACGTACGATACTGCACATCTGTTTGTTTAGTAACTGTCCCGCAAACAATCACGAACAGCTCCAGAAAATGATCAGCGATTCCGCCAGATTCGTTACCAGCAAGCGAAAATTTGATCATATATCGGACGTACGGAGAGGACCAGGATGGCTAATTTATAGACAGTTTGACCAGTTTCACCCTCCCTCATTCATAGCACTCTTCATCACGGTGAGCCGTCTACTCTTCCCTCTTCCTTCCACATCAACTCCGCCTGTTGCTCCAGGCAGACCCGACAGGATGGGTCGCTCCACCTGCCAGCGATCCGAACCGAGACGGGTTGGCGGCGTTTTGCATACCGAACGTCTGTCATACCGAACGTCTGTCATACCGAACGTCTGTCATGTACGGTCGGCTGCCATCTTGACACGACCCGTCTGAAACCTGGCTCTTTCAAACGGAATGTGCGGAGGCATTTAAAAATGACTAGAACGGCCTGCTATTCTTTTTTCCTTGAGTGAACTGTGCGCATGTTCTGCCCCAGCTTGACCACAGGGTGTCACTTTGCTTACTCTAAGGGTGCCCCCCCTCGATCTTTTATTTGGCCCCAAATCAGACTGAAGCTGAACCATTGGGCGTAACCAAGCTGAACCACGGGCATACACTAGATGCAAATGTTTTAGGACAACTTTGGCTATCAAAACGGCCATTTGTCCCTCCCCTCCTCCAGCCAATTTCACAAAGTGACACCCATGCTTGACCATCTTTTGATCTCATGACGCGAGGCTAAGAATAGCCCCTACCTGTGTGGATTGCTCAGTTAATAAACATTTCAAAATGGTGGATGGTTCAGTCAAATAAATAAACACCACATAAACAAATATATTTAAGGTATCAGTGACATAAAATGCAACCGGTGACAGTGTGTAGAGCATGCGAGTCAATGAATAGGCATGTCCACGTATACCGAGTCGGGGAGGGGGAGGGGGCGTGATCTACACCCCCCACCCCCACCAATGATCTGCAAACAAACAGAAGCAAGGCACAAAGAGACAAGATTACGCTTAAAATGTGCTTGTTCTCACCGGGCGGCAGGATCCAATACTGGTTCTGCGACATTAGCACTTCCATCAGCCGCTGGTGAAGGGTATTGGGGTTCATTTGTGACATATATGTAGAAAGGCTACATATGTCCTTTGTCGGTATTGCACGCCAACCACCTTTCCCCTGCTCAAATGAACCCTGTGCAAACCTTCATAAACAATCGTTCAACATTGCAATCATACGATGTCTTTCCTCTTCAGCTGTTGCCATCCTGTACGAGTCATGAAGCGCAGTCCTCACCAAGGACCTTTGATGCTTTGATGCTTTGATGCTTTTTCAAGCAGCCGAGGTGAGTGGAAATTGGAAATGTATAAGAATGTTGTATATTGATTTCTACTCGCGGACGATATCTTCATTCCGGGTCATACAACCCATCAAACGGGCCGCACACATTGCATAAATAAGACAGTCATTTATCTATATGTGGGATACCCAACTCTATCATTAGCAAATATGCACGGGTGCCTAAGGAAAACTTTCATCTTTATATGACAGCAGAAGCCATTAGTGTCAAATGAAGCCTCTGTCTGTCTTGTTCAACTGGTAATGCTATAAATCATTGTCATAAGACGACATCCCTGCTAAGTGCCAACAGCGAGGGTAATTACCAGATTAGACTCCATGACTTGACCACATAACATGTCACATACACTAATGTTCCATGGCGTAGTAGCATCAGACCTGGGCCATCCAAGAACGACTTTCGCACAGATGGCATACTTGACCTCCAAGATAGCATGACGTTGATTTTGGCCACTCACTTGTTTGGACCGACACACTTGTCGGCTTGCTCTGGTTTAATGACATGGGTTTTATGCATTTTGAGCAGTGAGCTGGCCTGAAACTGCATGCCGTAATAATAAGTGCCGTTGGCGTGATCCGCTTCCTTTCTTGCCAATGCATTTTGCCCTAATGTTATAATGGCATATATTATACTTGTGGAACCTGAATTTGTGCTCAACATGGATTTTATTTTGCATGGTCCCTGGCCCCACCAGCCTATACCACCTCCAATCCAAGGCAGCATAGTTGGATTCAGGGTTTCGGGCCGTCAACGTTCCGATACTTCGGTCTATTTGTCAGTGTCGGCCCATCCTGGTCAGTTGTCAGCTGGCAGTGTCGGCCCATCCTGGTCAGTTGTCAGCTGGTAGTGGTCAAAAAGCTGCGCCTGGCAGGGAATCGAACTAAAATTTGCCACAGTTGCACGGCAGTTTGCTTAGAAATTGTCCTCATCCGATTAAAAAATATCGCTTCCCCAACAATGGGTGTGCGCCTCAATTTCGAGAACGATAATACCGCCGTACTCGCGGCTTGATAACGCATCATGCCGTCTTTCAGGAACGTAACGGATCCTCGACGTATGTCTCTGAACTCATTCTGAACCACCTTCAATCAACACACCCCTTGGTCAGCTTGTACCCTCTATTTCGAGATGCCATACATAAACCCCGTACTCAATATTTTCCAGTGGAGAGATTTACATAGCTGAATGGGAGAGTACAGACTACGGCGTACCCACCAATCCGCAAAGGAGATTGAGCGGTTGTTCCATGTAGGATACAGCCCCCTCCCCCTACACCATACCACCGACGGATTTAGGATTTCGCCAAGGAGGCGTCATTTCTCCGGAAGAGCGGCTATTGGTCCAGAACATTTCTACGGGGTGCACTCCGATCTCCCAGAGGGGCAAGATTGGTTTTTGTCTGAGGAGTGACCTTCGCTGACAAATTCGAGGGGTTCGTTCGGACTCCCAAAGGACTGCCGTTCACAGGCCGAGGAGCGCGTTGCGCTGACAAATTCGAGGGAGGGGTACACTGGAACCTCCAAGGGAGGCGTCATTCGGATTTTAAGGGGCGCCACCTTCGCTTCTTCCCCTTGGATCAGCGCTTGCAATATACCCTATCTGGCAACGCCACTACCTCTGGCCGATTTGTTACGCCATGCTACGACGACCATTCGCCAGTCGTCCGACCCTTTGGGCGAGGTGGGCTCCCTCTAACAGATGCCTTCCTTCACTTCGCACCACGACAACTTCTGAACGAAACATCATAAACCAATAAGGAAGGAACGGTAAGGCTCCTTAACGAATTCTGTGTTGTGAAAGGCTAATGCAAACCTCCTGCAACTTCTGAATCAATTGGGAAACGGCAAGCACAAAATGCGTATCCCGAACGCCCATAGGCGCACGGCCTAAAACTGGCCGCGTTTCCGTGTTTTTACGTACCGTCCACTAGGTGGCAGGTTGGTGTCGCTGATGCGCGCAGATGAAAGGCGCCGACGGAGAGTTTCCAATCCAGGTATATCTGATCCATGACAAAGGCTTCATGTCTGTGCACATTATTCCTGGTGGCAAAGTGTATTTTTCATGACAACCTTACTTTTATATCAAACACTCCTATCAATAATCCCGAACATTCTGGTTGTATTTGCATTCTAGTTGTATTTGCATATACGCATTTGAAGTACACTATTTTCTCCTTTAATATCCCCTGAAACAACACGTCTACATCTTGACATCCAGTTTACTACCTCTCAGTGTACATCTAAATGTTGCACCCCAAACTCTAGATGCATAGGCTAACACGTATCAGAGTTAAAAGGCATCTCCCATTGATCAGCTCACTTTTTAAGATCCAATAAATCCAGCGGAATATTGCTATATCATCACTATTGTTATTCATTCTTGCCAGCTTGTTGTCAGCAAATTTACGCAACCTATTTATCAGCCATGCCTGTGTTGTTCACAAAGATGATAAACGGAACCTGGTGGTATTGAACTTAGAACATCATTTCATTCAGATTTATATATATTTAATTCCAGGGGTGTCGATTTTTGAAAAACATTGGGGGGCGGGGGCGAGGCGAAGTGTCAACGTACTAGACCCCCCCCCCCCCCCTCCCAACCAAAAACTCATCGGATTTCGCCCACTATATTTTCAGACCTCAATAATTCTGATTTTTTATTTGACGATATGTATGTTTATGTTTGTTCAGCATTCTCGCCAACGGGCAAAATCGTCCAGTAACAGGTGAAGTCGCATAAGCAAAAGAGCAGTACACAGTACGTGTCAACAAAACAACTTTGAGTCATAGCATGCGACTATAGAGTCATACAGTGGACTCGGGTCCATCGTCATCGTCAGCGTCACCGTCACCGTCACCGTCAATGTCACCGTCATCGTCAACGTTACCGTCACCCTCCTCTCACTCTACACAAACACACACCGGCTTCAGTAAAATATTTCTGCGCCCATATGCAGGCTAAAACACACCGGCCTTGATGGAGCATCGGAGCACAGCAGGCCTGAACTGTGATGACGATGGGTGAAGGTGCCTTGGTGCCTAACATTGGGGAGGGGCGAAGCCAAAGTTTTGGTGGGGCGAATTTAGGGTCGGGAGGGGGCACAGCCTCCACAGAAGCATATAAATAGAAAACAATGTAACTCTGATTAAACATGTGCATTGATGTAGTCATCGTGATCGCCGAGTCTAGTCAGTCACCACACGACACCAAGCAAACTAAAATGCACAACGGATCATAGACATCAATCAGCGCAATCGTCCTACTACTTTTTATTTTACAACAGTCTAACAACTCCACCCGTACCCAATGGTGCAGCCAAGAGTAAGAGTATAGGACACACAGTATAGGTCCGAAAAGGTCAGCCCAGGAGATTCCCAGAAGTGCCATCCGACGGTTTTGAAATGAATATGTCGGCTCGAATCATTTCTTTGCTAGAGTCGTAAATAAAAAGTACAAAACTTCGGAAAGTGGGAATAATGGCAGAATTCAAAGCAGTTTTCAAATCGGCGGAATTGGAATGGTCCCCGCACCAGGTGTGTCGCAATAGGGGCATTTTACTGCAACCCTGTTAGCACTTGTAATCCTTTCCTTCCAAAAGGTTAAGTGCGGAGTTTTCTATACCTTTGGTGGTGCTTGGACCCCACCATATTTGCCTTCTTGACCTCATTCATGAGGTCAATTCGCATAAGCAAAAGAGCAGTACACAGTACATGTCAACTTAAAAACTTTGAGTCATAGCATGCGACTACAGAGTCATACAGTGGACTCGGGTCCATCGTCATCATCAACGTCACCGTCATCGTCAACGTTACCGACACCCTCCCCTCACTCTACACACCAACAAACACACACCGGCGGAAGTAAAATATTTCTGCGCCCATATGTAGGCTAAAACACACCGGCCTTGATGGAGCATCGGAGCACAGCAGGCCTGAACTGTGATGACGATGGGTGAAGATATTTCCTTGGTGCCTAACATTAGGGAGGGGCGAAGCCAAAGTTTTGGTGGGGCGAATTCAGAGTCGGGGAGGGGCACAGCCTCCACAAAAGCATATAAATCGAAAACAATGTCCTCTGATCAAACATGTGCATTGATGTAGTCATCGTGATCGCCGAGTCTAGTCAGTCACCACACACGACACCAAGCAAACTAAAATGCGCAACTGATCATAGACATCAATCAGCGCAATCGTCCTACTACTTTTTATATAACAGTCTAAAACTCCACCCGTACCCAATGGCGCAGCCAAGAGCTAGAGTAGGACACACTGGGTACATGTCTCTCCGGTCACAGCCAACGAGTCCGAAAAGGTCAGCCCAAGAGATTCCCAGAAGTGCCATCAGAAATCAAAGCAGTTTTTAAATCGGCGGAATTGGAATGGTCCCCGCACCAGGTGTGTCGCAATGGGGCATTTTCACTGCAACTCTGATGATGATTATTGGGGTTTTAGGGTGCGTCAACCCATGTGGGTTATATTGCTCACTGCAACTCTGTTAGTACTTGTAATCCTTTCCTTCCAAAAGGTTAAGTGCAGAGTTTTCTATACCTTTGGTGGTGCTTGGACCCCACCATATTTGCCTTCTTGACCTCATTCACCAATTTGATTTCTAATTGCCCTTGAAATTGACTTGGGACCGATCAAGGAGGATAATATTCCAAAATCTCCAAAATGCCGAGATTCGCAGTAGTTGCGGCATAGCAACAAACAAAATCCAGATCATACTGTTCTTTCATCAAATCAAATAACTCTGCTTTCCCAAAATTTTAATCAAGGCCCGGGTTACTAAACGGAGGTCAGGTCAAATTATCTCTTCTTATCGCAGTAAGGGGAAAACTGTTCGTGCAGAACGTGATGAAAGAATGATATAAACATTCGGCTTTCAAATATGTGACAAGGTCAATGGTGTTACGTCAGGTCAAGTATTATGCATATTCTACACTGCCGTCTTGTGTGTGGAGTTGGGATTTCTGTGCGCGTCAGCTGCTTTGGCGACATTGCGCCCGCAGGGTCGTCTGATGCCGAATGCTACTTCTCCTTGTGAATTGAAATGTTAATTAGGTTTTAGAGCAACCGAAGTAGTACACCATGACATTCTGTGAACAATGATCCGAGATGACCCGACTTCGTGTGACCGGACCTTATCATATTAAGCAAACATGCAGCATATACAGGGCATATATAAAGAGATGCAAAATGTCGGACAGTAGGAACACATGGCACACGTAAGGAGTCTTCATATAGACACGAATAAGGCCACAAGGATGCCGCACCCAAATGCATTTCTGGCCGCGCTGCTGTCAGTACCTGTAATCATTACCCTAGTGGAAGAAGGTCAGTCTCGCTGCTGACAGAATTGGTTTTCTGATAGCATAAATATTCATCGCTCGAAATGCACAACAAGAGCAGCTGTGTCTCAAGCAGATTCAATAACTGTGACGAATTGGTAAATATCAATACATGGGTGACATTGGTACCTACTAATGGTAAGGTGAACGATAGAATACGGAGAAAATGACAACTAATGCACACAAAACTGCTCGGAAAGATGATGCAAAGCCGTGACTAATCCCACACCGTTCACTGTGACTCATCAGGGCCGTGGAGTACGCACCGTCTACCAGGGCTGGATTGATAATGTTGTAATTATATAATTATAATTATAGTATAATTATAATATAATTTTGGGTGAGGAAAGGACAATTTCTGACTTCAAACGTTGGCAACAGAATCTCACTTTGAAGTTTCAGGTGAATATTGAGCACTTTACCACAGGGCAATTCATTGTCAAACAACACCATCAGACATCCAAATTGAAAACGCATGGAGGAAACAACATGGAGGAAAATTTTGCGAAGAGGATAATGTTATGGATGGCAAAAATCCAGGAAAGACCCGTTTTTCGACTCTGACGTCTACTGTGGCGGGCCAGGGTCGCAGAGCAAACCGTCCACTGTGGCGGATCGGGGCTGTGGAGCACACCTTCTACTATGGCGGACCAGAGCCGCGAAGCACACTGTCCACTCTGGCGGACCGGTGCCGCGAAGCACATGGTCCACCGTAACGGACCGGAGCCGCGGAGCACACCGTCCACTGTGGCGGACCAGGGCCGCGGAGTACATCATCAACTGTGACAGACCAGGGTCGCAGAGTACACCGTCCACTGTGGTGGACCGGTGCCGTGGGGCACACCTACTATGACGGACTAGGGCCGCGAAGCATAGCGTCCACTGCGGCGGATAAGGGCCGCGGAGTACATCATCCACTGTGGTGGATCAGGGTCGCGGAGCAAACCGTTCACTGTGGCGGATCAGGGCCGTGGAGTACACCGTCCATTGTGGCAGATCGGGGCCACGGAGCACATCGTCCACTGTGGTGGACCGGGGCCGCGGAGTACACCGTCCCTTGCGGCGGATCATAGCCATCAACAGGTCAAATTATGTCATGCCATGACAGTGGCGTACCTAGGATTTGCGAGAGGGGGCAAACTGATTTGAAAGGTGCTCAACTACACCCATTTAGAAACGTCCCCGGATTTCTACCAATATGTTTTTTCAAAGGGGATTCTTTATATTTTTGTTGTAGAATAATTAGTGGCCAAATTAACTGTCCTGTGGAGGGGACCAAATATACCACCATTATTTCTAAATCACCGGATTTCAACCCTAACTCCCCCCATCCTGCTTGAAGGTTTTTCTTTTGGTATTCCTTAAAAAGTCACCTCGCACTGCTGAAATTACACCTGAAAAAAAATCATTCAAAAATGTAAAATTTGGCAATATCAGGCATTCCAATTAATAACGCCCGGTCGCCAAAACGCCAAAGTTCGTGCACGTGTACACCCGCCTTGCGCAGTCGGCGCATTCGCCACTCTACGTGCGCTTCTCCGGTTTCTGCTAGGTCTCCCACGTTTTGCTAATTACTGTCACATGATAGTCTTGTGCCACACTTGACATGTGGAATGCCTGGTATGGCGGCTCGCTGGAAAAAAAATAATTAAATTCGATGTATTAGTTCTCTTCTTCTCACATTTTCTCGTCATTAGGAAATCCGGAAACACAATGAGCTTTGATGCACCTCATCTCTTTGGTTAAATAAGCTCCCAGATTGTCTACCGAGCCGTGACCTTAGCTAGGTGTTGGTTTTTCCCCTGTTGCGTTTTTCTTCTTCTACGGATGTCTTTTAGGGCTCCAGCCAATTTTTGTTTGAGGCCCGGCACATGTTCGAGACCCGGCTCTTCTTTTACAGCTTTGTTACCTTTTTATGCACCTATGGTATTTTTCTGGTATCGGCGCGTTTCCGAAGACGCCGATGTGTTTATTTAGTATCCGGACTATTTGTTCCTTGTTTATGATCAATTCCATTTTTGAGGGACCATCCTGTTTTTGAAGCCCCGTGCGGTCTCATGGACCTCGTGTTCCTTGAGGGTCTCAGTTATGCTTTTATTTAGCGCTCCCGGTGTGTTTATTTCGAGCTGAAGCGCATATTTTAAGGTCCTGTCGCTTTTTGCGAAACTCGGTACGCTTTTGTTTCCTGATTTACATTTTGGGATTACCGACGGAATTGTTGACCCCGAACACAATATTTTGAGGCCCCGTGGTCACTTGTTGGATCCCTAGCTCGAGCTTTAGTAGCTTGGACACGTTTTGGGGGCTCAACACGTTTTGTGGGCTTTTGTAGCGGTTATTGGGACCCCAGAGTGATTTTCCATGTCGGGACTGTTTTTCGTTGACCCGGCTTCATTTGTTGGATGATCACAATGAGACTTTTGGAGCCACAGTGAAACCTGTCATGCCCCTAGCGTGATTTTAAAGGATCCGGGCGAGACTTCTTTGTACCCCTAGGCTCAGCGTGACTTTCCAGGGTCCCGGCCCGACCGTCTGTGGCCTCCGTTGTGATCTTCTTGAACCCAGCACGACTCTTTCGAGCCCCCAGCGTGATTTTCAGGGGCCCAGATTAGAACTTTTGAGACCCCAGCGTCCTTTTCGGAAGCCCCTGCGTGACTTTTTGGCCCCAATGTGATTATACGAGGCCCCGGTGCGATCATTGGGGGCCCAAACGGGATTATTAAGGAGACTGGCGCAATTTTTTTCGGGAGCTCGACGCGATTCTTGGGGGCCCCACAACCTGTCAAGGGGCAACGGCCCACAATGTCCCATCCGAATTCGGCATGCTACTGTGCCATGTAATTATGCAACATAAGCATACAGGAATAGCTCATCTGTTTCATCACTCACACGTGATTTCTACTCCCAAGTTCTCCAGACAGTTTGAGGAAACATCTCCTACATGGATAGGCAAGGATGGACTATTAGGCAACAAGGATACCATGGAATTCAGATCATAGTACTTTTGATGCAATACATACCTTGTTCCGCAGGCTGCTTTGGAGATGGATGCACTCCTGAAGTTCGGTCAGGGTTGTAGTTGGAGGTGGATGGAGCAGCACTGTGAAGGACATTACATTTGATTCAAAGGACTTCTTTCGGTTTGCATTAACAATGCAGGTAATGAAGTAACACTTCATTAAATGACTTCTATAGTGTCCTGAGTGAGCAGTATAATCGAGATGGGTTCTTGTGATATATGTTATAGAAATAAGGTTATGATGGAGCTTTTAGCCTCCAGTGGGAATGGTATGGATTCACTCATTAGTGAATTCATACCATAACCTAATAACCATAACGAACATAACCTAATCTAGCACATCCTAACCTCCCTTTGGAGACAAAAAAAATTCAATTAGAAAACAATTCTAAGCAATAAACGTTCTGTAACTTTTCAAAATCACAAAACCGAACCCAACCTAACCTAACCTAACGTCAGCTACTTTTGAAGGAAAAATTCCCGATTTGTAGAAAATTTTCGAATATTTTAGAAAAATTTCCCAACTTAAAAAAAAACTAAACTAGCCTAACCTAACCAAACCGGTAATATTGTGCTTTAAGGTGGTAACAAGACAAGTTTTTACACACATTTGTCTCCATATGGCAAACAAATGGGTTAGGCTTGGTTAAGTTAAGTTAGTTTAGGTTTTTCAAGTTGGAAAACTTTTCAAAACAATTCCAATACAGTTTCCTCACAAATGTACAATTATTTGGTAAATTTGCAGTTTGAGGTGTTTTTTTTTTGTTGTTGTTGACTTTTTTGGATTTTTTCTTCATAGTGCATGTTTATGAAGGTGACTAAGATTAAGGGACCACTTATTTTCTGTGCAAATGCTTACTTTTCAGGTTGTAAGCAAAATATTGCCAAAAAAGGGCTTTGAGTTAGGTAACATAGCATAAGAATAAGTGTTTTTTAATACATCAAAACCTAACCTAGCCTAGCCTAACCTCCCTTTTGAGAACACAAAATCAAAAAAGTAAAATTCGAAAATGTCGGGAAGCAATTTATTTTCTGAAAATTCTCAACATTTAAAAAGAAACCTAACCCAACCTACCTAACATCAGTTGCTTTTCAAGACAAAAAAACAATTTCTGTAAAAATGTTTGTACAATTTTTGGGACACTTTTCCGTATTATTGTGCTTTAAGGTGGTAACAAGGAAAGTTGTTTATGGGAGCTGTATGACCAGCAAAGTCAATGTGGCAGTAAGCCCAAATAACCAACCAACCAACCAAGAAAAGTTCCTACACACATTTGTCTCCATAAAGCAAACAAAGGAGTTATATTTTTTTAGGTTAGATTAGTTTCGGTTATTTAAGTTAAAAAATTTGTCAATTTTTTTCCAATAAAAAATGCAATTGCACAGAAAATAAGTGGTTCCATCATCTTAGTCACCCTCATGAACATGGTATTCTGAAGAAGAATTCGAAATAAATAAATAAAAACGCCTTCAACTGCAAATGTACAATTTTTTTTTCTGCAAGAGCAACTGATGTTAGGTTAGGTTAGGCTAGGTTCGATTTTTTTATTTTGAAAATTTTCAGAACATAAAATGCTTTAACTTTTCCTAATATTATTTTTTGATTTTGTATCCAAAGGGAGGTTGGGCCAGGTTAGTTTAGGTTATGCTGCATTTTTATTCTATTTTTTATACATTTATTTTATGCTATGCTACCTAACTCAAAGCCCCTTTGTTGGTGTTATTTTGCTCACAACTTGAAAAGTAAGCATTTGCACAGAAAAAGAGTGGTCCCATCATCTGAGTCACATTCATAAACATTGCATACAAATGATAAATTCCAAGAATTCTAAGCCATCTTAAAGCACAAATTTACCACCAAACCTAACCCATTCGTTTGCTCTATGGAGGAAAATGTGTGTAAAAACTTGTCTTGTTACCACCTTAAAGCACAATAATACTCAAATATGGTAGGTAGGTACCTATACGACCTTCAATATACCAGGAGGTGCTGAGTTGATATCAAAAGTAACGTTAAGGATTATACTTTATTACTCAACGTTTCGGCCAGGGGCCATCGTCAGGAGTGTCTAAGGCCAACGAAGATGGCCCCCGGCCGAAACGTTGAGTAATAAAGTATAATCCTTAACGTTACTTTTGATGTGAACTCAGCACCTCCTGGTATATTGAAGGTCGTATATTTTCTTTACACGCAATGTCTAAAACCCAGGAGCATCTAAGAGCCATTATTCGTTGCTTTAAACAGGTAGATACCTAGTTAAGTATCTGGCATTAATATAGAAACACCGTGCAGAAATAAGAAAAAGGCACGGACTGCACTTGTTGAAGCTTACTTGCCAACTTCTTCCCTTATTGTTTCCTAGGGAATAAAATATCAGCAATAACTGCTTAAAGTCACACCAATCTGCAGACACATCAGGTGAGAAGTATAAAAAATGAAGCAGCGTGACGTCACATGAGTTTGGCCACCGGATTAAACATCGCGCGCAATTGCACCACAAATGTCTCACCTCCGTCATATTTGTGGATCACAAACGCTAGTTTGAGATTCTGGGATTTTTGTCTTTGGATGCTACGGTTTGGGATGTTCTGAAGAACAGACATCACGACCGGTGGCCGCTATACCCAAATTCTATTTTTCAAGGAGGGAGATAGGAAATTTACAACTTCAAACACGTAATTACTATATTGCTGCTAATTCCTGGTTATTGTTGGGTGGTATTGTCTTTCCTCACTCAAACGCCTCAGTGAAAGCATTCTCGGACTATGCCTAGCTGCGCCAGCATGCAAAATATAAATACAGGGTAGTCCTCCGCTTTGTCGAGAAAAAAGATCATACAGCGTGCAAAACTATATGGGCAATGCATAAACTTCGTATGTCTCATGCGCAGCCCCACCCCCACCCAAACTACAAATGACTTTGTTGAGGAGTAAAGTAAAATTAAAACCATCTAGACATCAGGGAGATGTCCCCATCCCAGCCCCGCCTTCAGCACCTAAAATATCACACAAACTATAACGTAAAATTCCCTTAACGTAAACGTCCACCTGCCTGCACCTTGATCGCAAACACTCACTTTTATAGACAGACATGTAACGTGCTTGCTTTAAAGGCGGCGCAAATGACCTCTATGGTCCGGCACGCCTAAAAAATCACCCCCCCCCCCCATGCGCAGCGAAATTGAAACATGCCTGATGCTGCCAATTATGTAATATAGGAGGAAAAAGCTGTGACGTCACCAAGGTTTGAAGGCGAACTTTGGTGCACCTTTTAAAATAATTGTATTTTTGCGGCGTTTAATGCGCGCTACCAGACATTGGTCTTATCAAGGCTATTTCTTGTATAGCATTGGTCTTGTATGACTGTAAGGTTTGCTTTAGAAGTCATGTGAGCCATAGCTTTCTTTTTGCTTTCTTTAGGAATACAAATTATAATGCAGTGTCCATGCAGCTTCTTGCTGACTTTTCTCTTTCATGGTATCATAAGCTGGCAGATTGGCCCACACATGGCTCTCGTTTTTCCCCATATCAATATTGAATGCATGCACATTGTCATTGGGCATGAAGGTAGGCACCTAGGTAAATATCAAGCTGATAGTGTGATGGGTGGGCTGCTGAAGATAATTCTAGTGTGCATATCCACAATCGCAATGATAACTGTGATTGTTGTTCACTGGACAATGCAAGTTTGACAATGACTGGAAATTAAGAATGGAATTAATCCTGTTCATAAAAGTCATAAAGTATTAGGGCTTAATAAGAGACACAGGGGCCCATCTGGGTTAAGCCTATCTAGAAAAGGTACTAGGAATGTACATACTCCCACCCCAATCAATCCCTTATCCCAAGTTCCTAGGAAGCTATATATCCCAGCCTATCTAGCACCACTCACTTGCTACCGCATAACACCCTCAACAATCACAAGCTCCTCCCATCACACCCATCGTGCCACCATAGAGAATCTCATCAGCATCACATCCCGAAGGAAGGTGCCGAATCCACTGCTAGGCACACCCCACACAAATTCATAAAGCGTTCAGACTTAATAAGAGACTCACTTGCTATTGCATAACACACTCAACAATTTCAAACTCCTCTCAACTCCCAACTCCTCCCTGTCGATCAACCCTCCCTGGAATACAGAAAAACAAGCCCCCTATTCTTATAATGATTGTCTATGCCGTTTTTAAAGATGTTCAGTGTGTTGCTACTGACAATGGTTCCTGGCAGCTGGTTCCAGTGTTCTACTACCCTGTTGGTGAAGAAAGACTGTCTTAATCTTGTCCTGCTGTGATTAACTTTAATTTTGAATTGATGATCTCTAATTGTATCATTTCTGTTAAATTCAAACATTTCCCTGAGATATCCCTGTTCCTGACCATGAACAAATTTAAAAACCTCGATGAGATCTCCTCTCAGCCTTCTATATCTAAGTGAAAACATATTCAATTTCTTCAATCTTTCCTCATATGCCAGGTTGCTTATACCATTAACCATTTGTGTTGCCCTCTTTTGTACTCTCTCTAAAAGCCAACAATCTTTCTCATAACTAGGGGACCAAGCTTGGACACAGTATTCCAAATGTGGCCTGACATATGCACAGTAAAGCTTCCTGATGACCTCCTCACTTTTGTATGACACATTCCTCTGTATTGCCCCAAGCATTCTTAGTGCCTTCTTCCTGGCTTCTTTGATCTGTTCTGATGCCCCCAATTTTGTGTTCAAAATAACACCGAAGTCCTTCTGCTGAGCCACAGATAGTACTTGGCCACCCATCAAGTATGGACCCTTCATATGCTGCCTACCTAGATGCATGACTTTGCACTTATCAAAATTAAACTTCATTTGCCATTTTTCGGACCACTTCACTAGCTCGTCTAAGTCTTTCTGCTGCAAAACCTGCTCATTGTGCCCTGTTATTGCCCTGGGGCACTCCACTAAGAACATTTTGCCATGATGACTTCGTACCATTTAGCATCACTCTCTGCTGTCTATCTGAAAGCCACAACTCTATCCATTTTAGGATGCTACCTGCAATACCACGGACCTGAAGCTGCATCATTAACCGTATATGGGGTACCTTGTCAAAGGCCTTACTAAAGTCAAGATATGCTACATCAACCTGATTTCCCTGATCAAATTGTTCTGTAGCAAAATTCAAAAGAGATTTGTGAGACACGATCGCCCTTTTCTAAACCCACGTTGAGTATCTTGAATCAATCTGTTTCCTTCCAGAAAACTAACTATTCTATCCTTGATAATTGATTCGAGTACCTTGCAGACTAGGGATGTGAGGCTTACTGGCCTATAGTTTTCAACTTTCCCTCTTTCTCCTTTCTTGAAAATAGGAACTACATTTGCCCGTTTCCAATCTGTAGGAAGTTCATTTTGTGAAACTGATCTACAAAATATTATACTAAGTAGAATTGCCACTTCCTTTTCAGCTTCCCGCAATACCCTAGCATAAATTCCATCAGGTCCTGCTGCCTTGTTTAGCTTTATTTTTCTGATATAATTGAAAACAATATCACTATCAATGAAATCAACATCGTGTATCTGATCACCTGTCATTGAACTGTGGTTCACGGTTGGCAGATTAGTCACATCCTCCACTGTAAACACTGATTTAAACTGCTTGCTCAGCTCTTCAACCATCTCACCATCCTCGCTCAATATAGTCCCATTTACTTCCAGTGGACCAATTGTGCTTGAAACTTTACTTAGCTTGTAGAAACTAAAGAACTTTTTACTGTCCCCATTACAGTTCCTAGCCAAATCCAATTCTTTTGCTCTCTTTGCTGCTCTGATTTTCTGCTTCACAGCATCTCTAGATTTTTTTAACTTTGTTCAAGCTCCATATGCACGTGGTTTTGCCATTGGTGGTGTGTACAAACATCAGTATGACAATGCAATTGTTGTTTCGTGGCTTAGGATATTTTTTTCAGACAATCTGGTTTAAAATGCATCATTATCAGCAAATCTCAACATTTTTGTAAGTTTTCCTTCCACAGTGGAGGGAAATCCAGCTATTTTGTTTTTTGTGCACACAATTTTGAATTTTGTAGCAAAAGGTGGAGAGTCAGTTCACTATCTAATCAAAATCTGTTTCTTTTCAGTACAAAATGTGCCGGTTAACATCAACTAAGTTATCTATGTACCTAACATGGTGTTTTTCTTCTTTTTTTTCCTTTAGCTTTTTTATCAGCATAAAAATGGCATAGGTTATTGGGGGGGCCCAAATCAACATTGGAGGGGGGCAAGATCAACATTGGTGGGGCCATGGCCCCCACAAAAGGATACAAATCGACGCCCCTGTTTAATTCCGCCCTCTGTTTCCTTTTCCTTAACACGCGCACTGGAGTGGGGCGAAATCCGCCCACCCCTCTGGTTTTTCGCAAATAACTGCAGATTTTACCGGTCGATATACGCGATTTTCGGTATACCTGCTTAGAAATGAACGGCGCATCGTTTAAAGGAAGAAAAATGGAAATCAGCTGAAAATTTTTCAAGTTGGGGGCCGTTAAAGTAAAAAAAAATGTTATAGCGCCAGACCAAAAAAATCGGCGCTGATGCGCTTCCAGTATACTGACAAAAGGGAAGTGTTCTAGGCAACACTAGCGACTTGTTGGATGCATATTGATATGCTGTATAGTTTCAAGGTCATGTTAGGTCACCAAGGTCAAGTCAGGTCAAGTTCATGACAGGTTAATGGAACCAAACTTGATCAACTGGAATGTTGCCATAAATGCACTACTGGTTGTCATTTGTACTGTTTGTCATTGCGTTTCCATACTTTATTTATGTACTTTACTCCCTTCTTCACGAAGCCGATTGCTCCGAGCTGCCCGACGGAGCAGTCGGGCGGGCGGCCGGTTCCGGTAACTGGAACAGGTAACTGACCTGATAAAGTGGTGCTATATAGGTGACCTGAGGTCAAATGTTGGGTCTAGCATCTGCATTGCATCATTAGTAATGTCCAAAACATCATTGATGCCCATTTTTGAGCATTTAAACACAGTCACAGCGATCCATAACGATGACAAGCCAAGCCACGCAAAACCGGAAAATTTTGCCAATCTGACCTCATTTTACCTTGAAGATATTGACCTAAGGTCACGAAAATTGTACACAATAGAGTTCACTACCGTGCCCATCCACTCTGCGAATTTCGTTCCTCCAGCTTTACTAGGAGCCGAGATCTTAGGGGGGGGTGGGCGGAATCCATCCCCCCTCCAGTGCGCGTAATTCTCAGAGGCCCTCCAGGGCGCGTGTTAACCATGATTCAGTCTAGCCTAGAAATTACCCATGCATCCTGTGCTGCTCCAGCTGATGAATTAGATGCTGGTGCAGAACTTTGTCAATAGTTTTGCTAACGTCTAAGTACACTATATCTATTTTGCTTCCATCGCTAACTTCCATAGCTGTATCCCTAGCATAAGGTCGAACTCCGATGCAAAATTCCCCGGGAAGAAATCCTTGTTGGGCTTCCATTAAAACTTATTGCCTTTGAAGATGAGCCTGCGAATATTCCTCGGCGAGTTTTTCTTCTAGCACTTCGCAAGCTAGTGATGTTAAGCTAACTGGCACGTGATTTCCCACAGAGCTTCTGTTATCCATTTGGACAATCGTTGCATTAGGCCAAACATCAGGTACTTCGAAACACTAGAAAAACCACCTGAAGATGGCACCGAGAAGAACTGCTAGGTACTGAGCGCATGTGACTAAAATCGTGTCATATATATATCATTAGGCCTTGCGGCTTTATTTGACTTTATTTTCTGCGCATGGTATTCCACAGCTTCTGAAGCTATTTGTAAGATTTTATAACTGATCCACAGCCATAGCATGCTATGGCTGTAGATCAGTTCGAAAATGAGCTAGAAAGGTCATGCATCAGCTTCAATGCTGTCAGATGTGCTTGAGTTTTCTGTAGTAAAAACTGATGAAAAATAAGTGCTTCAGAAGTCGACTATATGAAGTCCTCGACACGGATTTCACTAACTACCTCCGGTGGCCCTGAACACTACATTTGCTAGAATACAATAAGTAGAAGCTAAATAACTTTTCAGCACTTCTCGTCAAACAGTCACCACGTGGTTTAATTTCAACCAGTATTTTAGATGTCCAAGCACACCTACTGGTGGATCCAGGGGCGGGGGAAACTGGGGGCATGTGTCAAAAGATGCCAATGTTTTGCCAAGTTGTAGCCAGAGCTATATGAACACACATTGGAGACATGGTTAGCCTGTTGACTTGCATACGTAAATCTGCATCAACAGCCTTCACATCTGAGAGCACAGCTCTTGCTGATTATGATTGATGTCTGCAAATCGTACTTTATATGAAATTAAGCATCCATTGTCCATAATCAACCGATTTGTTCATCGACGCTCGCCAGACTCACACTGTCCACCAGACTCACCAGAGTCACACTGTCCACCAGACTCACCAGACTCACACTGTCCACCAAAGGCGCCAGCCGCATCTGTTTCACGTCCAGTTGTCGTAGCTCTCTTCATATGACCCTTGGTTTGCACAACAGCTTAACCCAGATGTTGTGTCACAGATGTTGTACGTCCAGACCGCATCCTGCGAGACTGGTCATCTACAATGTGATTGCGATGATTGTGGAAGATCTGGGAGCTGAATATGCCCAAGATGTTCCAAGTTTAGGTGCTGTTGCCCTCACATTCAGTGAGGGCAGCAGCTTCACAATTTTCAGATTCAGTGAAAATTAAGTGACCATTCAGTGATCCTCAACCATGGGGATGTCCTGTTAAGAGAACCCCAACTATATCCTTGGTATATATTGGTCCAGTTTTGCCCCTGACATAGACATTCCATTTTGTATGTAGTAGAACTAGAAATTCCATACAAAACTTTGGCCAACCAGGCAACAAACTAGCCAACTTTGGCCAGTTTGCCTAAGTTTCTCATTTATCATACCAGTCTACTTATCTCGGGTCTTTCCATAGTTGCATTCCTCTGCACAGTCACCGTTTCATTATCCAGTTTGTCCACCTGCCCAAAACGAGCCCGGTAAACATTTTAGCAGTCTTCCATGTTTTTTAAATTTAGAATGACACTCTTCTTGTTTCTCAGACGGTGACCTATGCTTATGCCCCCTCCCCCTCCGCAGAGTTGTTTCAAGATTATCGCTCATCAGGCACTTCTGACGCCATCTCCCTGCTGTCAGTCACCGTCTCCTGCAGATCTTTTTGGGAGATGGGGATCCCAGGGTACCTAGCATAATTGCAGACCCTCCCCATGCATCGCTCCTGTGCCTCCTGTTAAGGATTAGAGATCTTTCACCAAGCCAGAGGGTGGCGAAGGGGTTTTATGGTAAAAAATGTATAATGAGTAGAGAACATGGCAGATTAACGTCAGCATTGTATGCACCAAAACAATGGCGGAGAGGTCCGGACCTCCCCACCCGCCCTACCTGGAATGTCCAGCCACGCTCCAGTTCGATGGAAACCTGCTCTAATTGTTCTTTTAGCTGTATGTTCTTTTTAGACATAAAGACATAAAGACATAAAAGATCAGTGCAACTATGAGCCACAAGGGCCCTTCTTGGTTGCACTCTGTACACTGAACCAGTTGTCTATCAAATGTGTTGATCAACTCTCCCTGGAATACAGAAAAACAAGCCCCTTATTCTTATAATGATTGTCTA
This sequence comes from Ashinkailepas kermadecensis, assembly GCA_034440615.1. Taxonomy (NCBI): domain Eukaryota; kingdom Metazoa; phylum Arthropoda; class Thecostraca; family Neolepadidae; genus Ashinkailepas; species Ashinkailepas kermadecensis. The sequence continues at coordinate 244,002 of JAOTOM010005177.1, forward strand.
TGCTGTTCTTAAAGATGTTCAGTGTGTTGCTACTGACAATGGTTTCTGGCAGCTGGTTCCAGTGTTCTACTACCCTGTTGGTGAAGAAGGACTGTCTTAACCTTGTCCTGCTGTGATTAACTTTAATTTTGAATTGATGACCTCTAATTGCATCATTTCTGTTAAATTCAAACAGTTCCCTGAGATAACCCTGTTCCTGGCCATGAACAAATTTAAAGACCTCGATGAGATCTCCTCTCAGCCTTCTATATCTAAGTGAAAACATATTCTGTTTTCACTAGACTATACACCTCTGTTCGAAATGCTTTCTAATCTTCGACTAACTATGTTAGTAGATTTTTGTCACATCATGGTAGGTGTAAACAAAGCACAGCAATGCTACAAATGTGGCGCCCAGATGACAATTACAGGTAGCATCCGAGTGTACATAGTCGGGTCGAAATCGTACGTAGTTTGCCATGACAAATGCTATACCTCTGCCTGCAAAAAGAGGAAACAGCATCTATATAAATATATCTTATATATATCTATATCATGCCTATAAGCATCTATTTAACAAAAAACTCTCCGAAGAGAGGTTTCTGTGTCGCCCAGTGGTCGGTGTGGCAAAGTTTTCACAAGTGACAAGGAATGTACACGATTTGTTCACAACTAGGAGCACATAGTCACGTTGTGCATTGAGTGGATGTAGCTTCGAATTGGAAACGGCGTTGAGAAGGGGAAGGGAGATGTAGATGTAGTCGAAAAGCCAGACATTTGATCACTTAACCCTGGGTATCATAAAACAAAATGGGGAACGATAGCTACTAATTAGGCCACAAGGGTACGGAAGGACACCCCTGCCTGCCTATGAATGGGTAGGGACAGCATAATAAACACAAGAAGAAAGAGAATGCTTTTTCATACCGGATGTCATGCCTTGGTAGAGGTTTCGCACAGAAGGAGTACCGAAGCAAGGTGATCCGTTTATCTAGCAATGATGCAAATATTTAATATTTACACATTCAACATTTAATATTTGCGCTATGTCAGGTTGCACAATCCGTGTGACAATGCAGGCATCTAACCATCTGGTTAAATCCCCGGGGTGAGCGGTAGTGCATGACGTCCGACGACATAACGAGAGCTGGAAGGACACGAAGCCAGGGCGCTATTTCGAAGTGGTTCCGACACACCTGCAGGCTCCTGAGAAACACAACTTTGAGAGCGACAGTGCAGCCGGGTCGGCCCAGCCGAAACTGAAACTGCGCAGCGTAGCCGAGTGAAAGCCGGCGTGGCATGGGCTACTTCAACAACCGTTTACACACCAGCCAGACATGTACCTGCACACTCCAATGCAAACAGTGGCACACAAACAGCACGCGCTCCCCATCCCCATACATAAATGATTTGTATAGCGGTGGCGGAGTGGCCGGTGGCTTGGCGGGAGGCGACCCCGCACACTGGGTGTGCCCCGCGGCCAAACAAACAGAGCGGCCCGCCCGCTGACACCGGCTATTGTTTCCGCTCTCATTACTCACTGGCCCGCTATGCTTGTGTGTTTGTCGAGTGGTCACCGGCGGCATGTACATACATGCAGGCGGAAATGAACGGCTTACTTACCGTCATCGACCGCGTTCTGTGGTGTAGCACTTCGGTGAGCGCGTCATCGGAAGTTCGCTCAGAACGGACTCAACACCAAGCAAATGGAATATAATCGCGGACACGGAAGTAACACGCAACATCAAGCACTTCTCCAGGAACAGACATACACCGGTCGCGGCAGTTCAACGAAGCGCCTCATAACTGACACAGACCAACTAAGATCGTAAATCAATGAAAATTAATTAGAAACTATTGTTGGTGAACCACACTGGAGCTGGCAATTTAGTCCGGTACGTTGGCGGCGGCTCAGGTGGCCGCCACGCGCAAATCGCCGTCTGTTGAGCGCCGGCGCGGCACACTCAACGCAACTTACTGCCGACAAGTTGGCTCATTTCTGCCGGCGCACCGCAGTGTAGCGACACCTGGGCCGCTGCACCGCACTGTAGCGGCACCTGGGCCGCTACAGTGTGGTGTAGCGGCACCTGGGCCAGCGCACTGCACTGTAGCGGCACCTGGGTCGCTACACCGCACTGTAGCGGCACCTGGGCCGCTCATCGCAGTGAAGCGGCACCTGGGCCGGCGCACCGCACTGTAGCGGCACCTGGGCCGGCGCACAGCACTGTAGCGGCACCTGGGCCGGCGCACCGCACTGTAGCGGCACCTGGGCCGCTCATCGCAGTGTAGCGGCACCTGGGCCGCTACACCGCTACAGCTGCGCCGTTCCGGCGTGCAGCACTTGGCTGCGGGACAGCTCAGTAGCATCATACACATACACACACACACACACACACACACACACACACACACACCTAACCACAAACCTATACACCACAAACACACAAACACACATAAACATGCATACACACACAAACACACACACAAAGACAAACACACACGCACAAACACACACAAAACACACACACAAAATACTCAAAGGCATTCACAGACACACCAATACACATACATACACATACACCTTTCATACGCATATGCATGCATACACACATGCGTCTACACACACACACACACACACACACACACACACACACACACACATACACACACACACCGACAGACACACACATTCCTACGAGATCATGTCGTCCACGTATTCCCTGTTTTCCAGATCACGAGACCATGTCGTCCACGTATCCCCCACCATCCAGAGCACAAGATGAAGTTTTACATGCCTTATGTCTGGCATCGGCACGAAACTTTCAGAGTTTCCTATTGCAATGCCAACACTAATTTTTCTTGCAGGATTGTGATGAAGACGACTTATTCCAGGACGATGGTTCCCAGGAGACTGAAGTTTACCGCTGCGTTCCCAATTTATACCAGCTACATAAAGTCATGGGTGTGGTCTCCAATCTTCCTAGGTGTTTTTGTTGGTGCTTGGTAGGTTGGTAGATTGCCGTCATTCGTCCTGACACTCATATTTACACACTTAGAGGACAATTTTGATAGCTATGCTAAAACACTCCAAGTGCCGCTACGTTCTGTCTCCAATATTTCGTACCAGACATTCCGTTCCAGACATTATGTCCCTGCAGGTTTTCCGTACCAGGCATTCTGTCCCTGCAGGTATCCCGTCCCAGGCAATCAGTTCCCCATATTTCATTCCATACATCCCGTTCCAGACTTTCCGTCTCGACATTGTGTCCCAGACATTCCGTCTCGACATCCCGTCCCAGACATTCCGTATCGACATTCCGTTCCAGACATTCCGTATCGACATTCCGTCCCAGATATTCCATCCCAGGCATTGATTCCTGGACATTCCGTGCCCGACATCCTGTTCCAGACATTCCGTCACAAATAGACCATCCAGCGCAGCCGACACGCTGGCTCCATAAGCTTGAACAGTTCAGGAGGAAAAAATGCCATGTGACAAGCATCGATCCAAATTTGCTTGGATCAGCATTATGTACAAATAGCACCGATTGCATATTAACCAAAATAGGAAAAGACCATTTCCGGAATTAGTAGTAGTTTCGGTAAGCTTTGTCAATATCTTCAGCAAACATCGTCCGTAACTTCGCCCAGAGTAGGTTATGGTGCATAGCGTTTCGCCACGTAATTTGAACTTTGAGATGACGGGTTAATGATTATGTGTGCTTGAGTTGGCATAATATCTGTTCAGCAGTTGTGTATTACCTTTTTGGTTGCAACACTTTATTCCATTGTATTTGTTTTTGTGTTTCTCGATTTTTCCAAGGCTCACCGTAACGTTTTGGTGTTGAAGGAACAAAGCAGTACGTTTGGTCATACTGCAGCTCGGAAATCGCAGGATTTAGAGCAATTCGACTTCTCTATAAAACAAAATATATAACCAGCTGAATTATGTCCCACTATCAGCTGACGGCGCGATTGTCGGCAGTCATAAATATCTCAACTGGGGTCACCACTTGCTGGTAAAGCTGCTCGATCAACGAAATATTTTCCATTAACTTTCCTCCATTAATACAACAGTCGCGTTTTTTGCAACACTTTATTCCATTGTATTTGTTTTTGTGTTTCTCGATTTTTCCAAGGCTCACCGTAACGTTTTGGTGTTGAAGGAACAAAGCAGTACGTTTGGTCGTACTGCAGCTCGGAAATCGCAGGATTTAGAGCAATTCGACTTCTCTATAAAACAAAATATATAACCAGCTGAATTATGTCCCACTATCAGCTGACGGCGCGATTGTCGGCAGTTATAAATCTCTCAACTGGAGGTCACCACTTGCTGGTAAAGCTGCTCGATCAACGAAATATTTTCCATTAACTTTCCTCCATTAATACAACAGTCGCGTTTTTTTTTCTCGCTGCATCAATAAACTACTAGAAGCTGTTCAGGATGAGGCAGGCTTAGGCTTACCAAAATTCTACCACACCACGATGGCGACGTGCCCCAAGAATGCCTAAACACGCCACTGGTGGAACTCCTAGTACCCTGTGCCAACTACAAACCCACCACACTCCACCACACACGGTCTCGTGTGACGCTGATCACGGCAGGTGGCTGGTCTGCAGCCGAGGTGATACCTGACTCCCGACATGGCTGACGGTCCACTCCCAACGGATCTGACACGGCGGACTCTCCTCACGCGCTATAAACAGCCCCAACAGCCCAGGTGACTGGCTGGAGGATGGCTGAACACGTCTGGAGGATCTGACACGGCGGACTCTCCTCACGCGCTATAAACAGCCCCAACAGCCCAGGTGACTGGCTGGAGGATGGCTGAGCACGTCTGGAGGATCTGACACGGCGGACTCTCCTCACGCGCTATAAACAGCCCCAACAGCCCAGGTGACTGGCTGGAGGATGGCTGAACACGCCTGGAGGCTTCTATACCACAGTATTCCCTTGCAGTTGTCGGGCACGTGCAGCACAGTCGAGAAGTCGCTCAATACTTGACGCTAGGAAGGATTGCATTGTTGTCGGGACCAATTTAAACTAGATCGGATCCGTTGATATTCCTCTGGGCTACTAAGCTTCACGAGTGTATATGTTTGCATGGCACATTGGGTAGAGTATGGTCAGATTCAATCCAATTCGAGGCATGGATTAATCAAAAGTCCATGATTGACACAAATCATAATTATATCGGACTGACAGCAGATTCAGTGGCTAATTAAGTCAATGCTCCGCAGATCTGCTCAAATGACGCTAAGCTCTACATGTTGCAGTCATCGGCAAATATAAATTATACTGATAGCATGGCGATTCCTGTCTACTGAGAGTAAACAAACACCCACACACCAGCTTTGCTGCTTCAATCCGATTACGAATTGTTTAAGTGGTTTGCCTCCGGTAAGGGCTCCAAAAATGACATCGACCCGCAGAAAGATAATATATAGCAGCTCGTCCAGTTGTTCAGCATTTCATGACAACACCAAAGGAAACTAGCACACTGGTAACTGGTATATCCATTTTACCAGTTCCAATTTTGATAACGAACAGGAAATGTTACCCATGCACAGCGAAGTAAAGCAAAATTGGTCAAAGTAAATCAAATTGATCCAAGTACATTGGGGTCATGAAAGCTGACATAATGAGCTCCCAATAGTTCAGATCAAATTATCAGATCTACTCGCATTACCGCATCTCTATTGATGTGGTCAGTTTCCATTTAATGTAGGCTTCCGCTTGGGTCTTCGCAAATGTCTTGCACATTCTTGCAACTTGCAAATGTAAATGGGATCTTTGCAATCATAGCATGCCGCACTTTTGGCGCAGTTGGCTCCAAAAGCGCCAACTGCGACTGATCCGGACAAGACTGCATGTATTGAACCAAATTATCCATATTCAGTTTCTCGGAGCACGGCACACCAGGAAGTGTTCCGACGGTGGCGGGGACTCCCGAGCCTCTCGGAGCACGGAACCCCAGGAAGTGTTCCGACGATGGCGAGGATTCCCGAGCCTCTCGGAGCACGGCACCCCAGGAAGTGTTCCGACGGTGGCGAGGATTCCCGAGCCTCTCGGAGCACGGCACCCCAGGAAGTGTTCCGACGGTGGCGAGGATTCCCGAGCCTCTCGGATCACGGCACCCTAGTAAGTGTTCCGACGGTGGCGTGGCCTCCTGAGTCTCTCGGATCACGGCACCCAGGAAGTGTTCCGACGGTGGCGAGGATTCCCGAGCCTCTTGGAGCGCGGCACCCAGGAAGTGTTCCGACGGTGGCGTGGCCTCCTGAGTCTCTCGGATCACGGCACCCAGGAAGTGTTCCGACGGTGGCGGGGACTCCCGAGCCTCTCGGAGCACGGAACCCCAGGAAGTGTTCCGACGGTGGCGAGGATTCCCGAGCCTCTCGGAGCACGGCACCCAGGAAGTGTTCCGACGGTGGCGAGGATTCCCGAGCCTCTCGGAGCGCGGCACCCAGGACGTACTCCGACGGTGGCGAGGATTCCCGAGCCTCTTGGAGCGCGGCACCCAGGACGTACTCCGACGGTGGCGGGACCCTGAAGCGCGTCCAGCCGCAGAGGTCAGCACAGCAGACGGTCGGCTGACTCGCCTCAGATGACGTCTCTGTTTGATCGCCTAATGGCACCGGCCCGGCTCAGGGACACGACCCGACCTCCAAACATCTGCCTCCGCTCTGTCATAACCGGCGGCAAAAACGAGACAGCTGACCTGGCAGCCGGTCAGACAGCTGACCAGACAGCAGACCAGACAGCTGTTCAGACAGCTGACCAGAAAGCTAACCAGACAACAGACCAGACAGCTGACCAGACAGCAGACCAGACAGCTGACCAGACAGTTGACAGACAGCTGACCAGAGAACTGTTTAGACAGCTGGCCAGACAGCTGACCAGACAGCTGACCAGAAAGCTAACCAGACAACAGACCAGACAGCTGACCAGACAGCAGACCAGACAGCTGACCAGACAGTTGACAGACAGCTGACCAGAGAACTGTTTAGACAGCTGACCAGACAGCTGACCAGACAGCTGTTCAGACAGCTGACCAGACAGCTGACCAAAAAGTTGTTCAGACAGTTGTCAGACAGCAGACCAGACAGCTGACCAGACAGCCGACCAAAAGTTGTTCAGACAGTTGTCAGACAGTATACCAGACAGCTGACCAGACAGCTGACCAGGCAGTCAGTCAGACTGCTGACTAGCCGGCCAGACGGCCACCTCGCCCAGCAGCCGACCAGCCAACTGCGCTGCCGACCTCCCAAGCCGCCACACAGCCCAGCTGAAGTTCTGCACACTGTCTGGCAATGTGACAGACAGTTTGTCAGATGCCCGGGAAACTAGCTGTGGACAGCCGACCAGACGTCCAGAGAACTAGTCAGAGAGGCTATCAGTCGGACAGACGGGAGGCCACTGAGCAAACAGCCAGAGAGGCCACCGAAAGGATAGCCGTAGAGGACGCAGGACAGGGATGCAAACTACCAAACAAACAATCAGAGGGACTATAGAACAACATATGATGAGAGGATACCGAGCAAACAGCTGGAGGCCACCCAGCAAACAACCAGAGAGGCCACTGAAAGGATAGCCACAGAGGCTTCTGAGCGAACAGCGAAGGGGTGAAGTTTTTCTTTGGCGGGAGGAAGGAGTGTGCTTTATGCAAATGTTCATCGTACGCTGAGATGTTTTCGGGATGCAGTGCCTGTTTAGAACCTGTATTGTAATACGCAAATTTTCGGGTCACACCACTTTCGGGGAATTCTTAGGAGTGGGAGACTTTGAGTAACTATTTCGCAAAATAGCACGTGCGAACCTTCGCAAAGGCGGCGGGGCGGAGAGCGGGTAACCCCTTTGCCGTTTTTTTTATCGAGAATATATTCCCGCGAATTTCGTCTGTCGACTAAAGACGACAGACGAAATGGGAAAGTCGAAGCGGGCTAGAGCATGGTGAACGATTCTCTTGATCATTTGTATATTGTTTTGCGCAAAAAATGTGGCCCTAGGCCTTGGACCGATGCTGCGATCTAGTCCACCACACTACTCCACAGTGAACTCCAGGTACCCGAAATTTCGACCGGCCAGACTGGTTCAAAGGTTATTTGAATGTACACAGGCAACGCGTGCAAAAATCGGTGATTATCTTTCAAATACGCAGAACAAAAGCATCGGTGCGATCAAGCATCGTGCTTCGGCCCCTACACTACAGCATAGCTATCATCACGTGTCGCGTAGTCCATAACATCGATGGCTTCTCCGTCACAGTTGCCATTGAGCCGGCCCTACAAAGGAAGACTCACTGGAGCATGCAGCTGTTGGGCTGACATGCAACTGTTGGGCTGACATGCAGCTGTTGGGCTGACATGCAGCTGTTGGGCTTACATGCAGCTGTTGGGCTGACATGCAGCTGTTAAGCTGACACGCAGCTGTTGGGCTGACATGTAGTTGTTGGGCTGACATGCAGCTGTTGGGCTGACATGTAGCTGTTGGGCTGACATGCAGCTGTTGGGCTGACATGCAGCTGTTGGGCTGACATGCGGCTGTTGGACTGACATGCGGCTGTTGGACTGACATGAGGCTGTTGGATTAACATGAGGCTGTTGGACTGACATGAGGCTGTTGGACTGACACGCAGCTGTTGGGCTGCCATGTAGCTGTTGGGCTGACATGCAGCTGTTGGGCTGACATGTAACTGTTAAGCTGACACACAGCTGTTGGGCTGATATGCGGCTGTTGGGCTGATATGCAGCTGTTGGGCTGACATGAGGCTGTTGGGCTGACATGTAGCTGTTAAGCTGACACGCAGCTGTTGGGCTGACATGTAGCTGTTGGGCTAATATGCAGCTGTTGGGCTGACATGTAGCTGTTGGGCTGACATGCAGCTGTTGGGCTGACATGCAGCTGTTGGGCTGACATGCAGCTGTTGGACTGACATGCGGCTGTTGGACTGACATGCGGCTGTTGGACTGACATGAGGCTGTTGGACTGACACGCAGCTGTTGGGCTGACATGTAGCTGTTGGGCTGACATGCAGCTGTTGGGCTGACATGTAGCTGTTAAGCTGACACACAGCTGTTGGGCTGATATGCGGCTGTTGGGCTGACACGCAGCTGTTGGGCTGACATGCGGAATTTGGACTGACATGCAGCTGTTGGGCTGACATGTAGCTGTTGGGCTGACATGCAGCTGTTGGGCTGACATGTAGCTGTTGGGCTGACATGCGGCTGTTGGACTGACATTCAGCTGTTGGGCTGACATGCGGCTGTTGGGCTGACATTCAGCTGTTGAACTGACATGTAGCTGTTGGGCTGACATGCGGCTGTTGGGCTGACATTCAGCTGTTGGGCTGACATGGAGCTGTTGGGCTGACATGTAGCTGTTGGGCTGACATGCGGCTGTTGGACTGACATTCAGCTGTTGGGCTGACATGCAGCTGTTGGGCTGACATGCAGCTGTTGGGCTGACATGTAGCTGTTGGGCTGACATGCGGCTGTTGGGCTGACATTCAGCTGTTGGGCTGACATGCGGCTGTTGGACTGATATGCAGCTGCCATTTGGACAGATGTTTTGGACACAGTGTGTACATGGTTCTCGCAACACGGGAAGATGGGCAATGCTGATGTCAAAGCTGAGTGGTCACCCTTTGGTTACCTTATGGCTACCTTATTGTGGTTATCTTATGGCAATCGTCGACAGCTCGCCCAAATTCCCGATTCGCCTTCAACTACGTTCGTGAGTGAGACATTGCAATGCTCGGATAATGTGAACAAAATGGCGGTCTTCGTGGATTCATTTCTAACACGAGGACACCACGTTAAGCAGGCGACAAACAACTGTGTCGACATCCATTCCCTGCTCCACGCCCAGTAGTTGCTAGCCACTGGTGTGTTGCCACGTGCCATAGATGCGCTACTTTTGTGCCGCGTCCAATTTGCATCCCATGCACGGCGACATTCGTGGGAACGACTGTATTCCAGGTTTACAAGGTGTCCAACTTCGCCGTGTGACATTTCGGACCGGCGGGGACATGACCATGCAGCGGACGTTCGGCAACAATCAGGCTGGCTGACTGCTCGTCTCACACAATCGAGAGACACTTAATGGCAGTACGCGGCAATCCGACCAGCCAGCTCTCGTGTGCTGAACACAGCCATGGCAAGCAGCCCAACACAACCATGGCAACCCCAACACACCGATGGGAAGCGTCTGCACGCTCATCAAGCTGCTGATATGCATAACCATCGCGTAATGTATGCACAACTTGTCAGTTTCATAATTGCGCTTTGACGCTTCGTCTTTTGACCATGTTTCATCTTACATGATGCATTTCTCTTCGATGTACTTGACCGTATTTCCTTTGATCACGTGGTGTACTGTACACGTGTACGAATGTTGCAAGTGACGGCTGAAGAACAGCTATTTGGTTTGGATTGGCGCGATGATTTTCAATGAATAAATAAACTAGTTAATTATTTGACATGTATTTGATTTAAGGTCAAGCACTACAAAGTAAAGTATACGGCATGGTATAAGCATTTTTTTTCTCGTATACAGCTGTTCTTAATGCAATGGAACCGCCCTCCATCGTGGGCATGTATTTCACTCCTAAGGTGTATCGTCTGACGACATGTGAGTCGAGTATTCTGCAGTCCCGCCGTTGGTAGATGTGTATTGCAGTCCTATGGTGTATTGTCTGACGACATGTGAGTCGAGTATTCTGCAGTCCCACCGTTGGTAGGTATGTATCGCAGTCCTATGGTGCATTGTCTGACGACATGTGAGTCGAGTATTCTGCAGTCCCACCGTTGGTAGGTATGTATCGCAGTCCTATGGTGCATTGTCCGACGACATGTGAGTCAAGGATTCTGCAGTTCCGCCGTTTATGCGTCTGTTAATATTTGCCAGTAGCAGCCTTCGGCCTGAAAATATTGCAACATGCCATGTCAAGATGATGAAGAAGAAGAATCTTCGGTTCTTTTACGATGCATTCAACCGCTAGGTTATATAGTGTCGCCAACCTATCACGCCGATTGGTCGCGGGTGGACTCGATAATTGCCGTCGGTTGTGAGATTCGAACCCACAATATCGCGATTAAGAATCTGACGCTCTACCAACTGAGCTACCGCGGCCCCCATCTCAAGATGATGGAATACTGACAAATATACACCACCGTTGCTACAGTACAGTGCTGCATTAACATACAACAGCTACAAGAAAACAAACTCCCACCAAATTTTGCTGTTTCAAAGGCACCCCAATAATTTTCGGACCAGCCTTAGTTTTCGAAGTCTATGCTGCAGTGAACTGTAATTCCAGGAGCAGCACCGATCAAAATGCAACAGCAATAAAGATGCCGCAATAAAACTATTGTCGAGCACCGCTGTTCATTCACATTACAACAGGAGCGACAGCCGTACGTGTACCGATTTAACACAGCCTTGACTGAATCGGAATAGCATAAAACCGTACAATGTGCGCAGTAACCTGCAGTTGATATGCGTGTGACCTTCACGTGCTCTCGCCACCTCCCCTTCTCAGAAGTGGCCGCTACGACTCCGGGTGCAGAGCCCGATACCGCCTGTTGGCGTGTACGGAGGAGATAATGTCCAAGATAGGCGACCCGTTCACCATTCCATCTAATTCAAGTGGGAAATATTTTACTCACTAAGACGGCTTGATCCAATATTCCGGCCACCACAGGTGTTAGGTTGAAAGCATATAAACTGCGTGGTCTCAGATAGCGGTTCGCCACAAAGGCGCTCGATCAGTTCAATCGTGGTCCAATCACAGTTTTTGCCCGCCGCACGGCGCCAGTATCACGCCTTTGGCTCGGCGATCTCCCATCGACTGAGGTCAATGACCTGACCTGTCCGTGAGTCGCTGTCTGCCGGAGGCGGGCTGTAGACACGCCGACAAGCGCGGTACCTGGCTGGCCGCTGCTTTATACTGTCTCCTCTCACGCAAAAACCGCCAGAGACGAACGTGTCTGACTGGCCGTCTTAATCCATACAAAATCGAGCCCTCCGCCCGACCGCTGAGCTGAGCTTTGCATAAAGCGGAACGAATATAATAAAATCGGCAAAGCGGAAGCGAATTGTGGACGACGAAATGGCACATTAAGCCCGGCTGGATCCGCGGACAAAGACAGCGGCAGTCGGGGTCTAGAAACCAAGACATTGGGCAATAGTGCATCGGTCTGGAAGAAATGTTCGGAAGGCCATGACGTGTAGTTGGCACGGTCACACACACATACCTACACACACGCACACAGAAACACACTCACGCACGCACGCATGCATACACATAGAGGCATGTACATTATATATACATGAATATATATGTATGTTATATATATATATATATATATATATATATATATATATATATATATATATATATATATATAACATAGGCAAGGTGGATATATAATGTATATATATATATATATATATATATATATATATATATATATATATATATATATATATATATATATATATATAAATATATATATATATATATGCATATATATGTCACTAATGTTTTTCGCCCAAAGCATAGTTGTAGGATAGATATAGATCATGAGATCTCCATTATAACTATATTGTTCGAACTCAACGTTTCGTTACATTGCGTAACATCTTCAGGAACAAAACAGTAAAACAATGGCGAAACAAAAAAATAGAGTTACACATCATTCATACAGTGACTGAATACACACTGATGCAAGACGAAGCACGATCCGTTTCATTTATCAATCCCTCCCGCCGGCTAAAACCTATTGTGCGATTTTTAGCGGGAAAGATGATGCCATAGTATTTAGGCTAGGGCGCTGCTTATATATGCACAAAGACTCCATAATACGGAGGTCGAGGGTCGAATTACACCGGGACAAGATTGAAAAGTCGTCAATGGATAAGTGTGCATCGCACACAAAAGAGTGTTCTCTGACTGGCGACGGGTCGGGGTTGCAGATGACACGCTGAGTGCTGTCTGATCTCCCTAAATGCTGTTGTACCCAACAGTATATATGTATATGTTATATAAACATACATGTTGTGTATATATATATATATATATATATATATATATATATATATATATATATATATATATATATACATATATATATATTTATATATATATAAATGGTGATATTGAATTATTATATTGTATTGTATGATATTGCATGTTAAATATACCGACATGTGTAACTGATTCTCTATACCGACATAGCGTTATTGTAGGCAAGTGCGCTCCATGTGAGCGCCGTGACCGGCCCGTGACCGGTTAACAGACGCCTATTAACATTAATCCCACCACATTCGTCCCAATTCCCATCCCCTTGCTGCACGACTTATAATTCAAAATAAGCTTTTTGAGCCTAAAAAATTCGTCCACCCTAGTGCACCTTATGGAATGATATCAATCAAATGAAAACGGAAGACATAATATAGTTCATATAGTTAACAAAGGTAACTTCAAATCTCAATATTGTTCATACTTTAAACTTCGCATTCCAACCTCTATAATACAATCCATACCTCATGCTCATACTGCCTGCCTTGCGAACGGTTTCCGCACCATCTTAGACTTCATATTGCTCTCATTGATATTGAGATAATGAGTTGTTTACTCTAAAGTACTAAACAGCAAAAATCAAGCACTGAATTATCAGGGAAAGCATTCACAGCAAAATCAACCTTGAAAATTCACCATATATGGGATAAATGGATGCAAACTAAAAGCCCAACAACATAATTACCTACCATGAATTTGTGCGACCTCCATTCCATGTTTGCTTAAAGACTTGTAAAGTAAATAGTGATCTTAGAACGCTATTTTTTGGACAATTTAATTTAAAACAATAGACAAAGCGCGGTAATATGAGTGAACGTAAGCGCATTTATCCAATATAATTCAGAAAAGTGTATTTAAAACATATCACTCTGAAAATTGTTTAGCAATATAGGCTCCAATGATTGGAAACGATTCAATTTCTGGTCGGCTATCGCTTCGCAGACCAATTCCCGCTTGCTGGACGTTCTGAGTTCTGACGCTTGGACATTCTGGACCTGTACCAACCTAATTCCTTCCAGGATGATATCAGTGCGCCATTAACGCCCAAACAATATCAACCTGCTCCAAAGCTTCCACCTTGATTTGTGATGTTAATCAGCATGTGACGTCATGAGATAAAGTGACGGGAAAGGTACTTCCACAGAGTTTAATGCAGCTTTCTAGAATGGTGATGATAAATATACACGAACTCAAATCACCTTTAAGTAGCTTCAATTTATACCCAAGCAAACATATTCTACAAATGCACAACATGCGCAATATTTTGCTGTTTCTGTACTATCTTGTTGGTCCATACAGCTGATGAAAGGAAGTATCCATTTCTGATATCCCTTTGTACTATGTGTCCTATATTTTTGATATGGTAAAATACATATATGTGGTCATCCCCAAGTGGGTTGGTATGTGCCTACAAAATAGGCAAAATAAGCAGTATTATACAAGACACAGATAACACAAAGGGAGGTATTTCATCCCAAGGGTAGGCAAAAATAGGCTGGAAATAATTAGCCACCTTTAAATTATAGGTGACTTGCTTTTAGAGTAGAATACCATGATGTTTGGAAGGCGGAAGAATATTGCAGTTTCGGCGTCAGAATCTGGCAGTGGTTCGGTGTGTTTAATACATACATGACGCAACATTTTACAGGTGATTGAATACTGAATGGTTAATTGTGCTGTTTCCTTGATTGAGGACTGTAAGTAATAACTTGCGTGTTGCGTGTTTAATTAACTTGCGTGTTTTAATACTTGTTTTCTATGCATCATGTTGTTTCCATCAATACCTGTCAATTGAAAAAAAGGAAGTCTTCGAAAGAGGTCCATTTTTAATCCACATTATGGGAGTGTACGATGCTTTTCAAAGTTTGGAAACTGTTGGTGCAACAGTTTCCACCAAACTGCAATGGTGCAACTTTACGCGCAAACGATATGTGTTTAAAGAACTGGTCTTTTAACCGGGCTTCAGTGCATCTGACATGGTGTAAACCGGACTTGGTGCCATCAGACCGACCGACCCCGCTCTTCGGTCCCAACATTTTGTGGTATTTGCCACCTTCTACCTAGAACAGTCTGCAGTCTGATCTAATATAATAGCAGCACATCAACTTACGTTCAACAGCGGCGCCACCGACTTTGGGTGCGGGGGAGGTGCGGGATGGTTCCGTTTTGCGGTTCTTTCCATGCAATGCCAATAGGCGTAATGTTACTCTTCGCGACGTTTGGGAGACACGCCATCCTGTCCCTCCTCTTTGACGCCGCCCATGATTAAGTTGGGAGGCGTCCTTAAAAACCTAGGGATTACTGAATCGCTGCTTTAAAACAGGTCTTTAATCGGTCTCAGAATCGATTCGTTTGTGATAAATCTGCAGGGAATCAAAAACAGAATCGACACCTTTCTGAAATGCTGGTGGTGAATGTGAACAGCTCCATTCTTTGAAGAAGAAAACAATTCATGCTGGAAATCGATTTCTTGGTGTGAATAGTAAACTCTGGGAATCGCTTATTTTGACAACTGCTGGGTATATTAAAAAACTGGAGCCCGCCCTACTCTTATGTTGGCATTCATCTGCCAACCACGAAGTCGCACAGCACAACGGCGACGCATCAAACTTAGACGATTTGTGATACTATCAGTCACGTCAGAATTTACCTTTTGGTTGCCAAAAGTTTCTTTACAGGATCCTTCAAAAATCGCGCAACAGCAGTGAAGCGTTGCTTCAAATTAAGGAATCCACAATTCGGTGGTCCCGAGCCCATCGCCCATTGGCCGATTCGCGTTACGTCATAGCGGCGCATCGATCAACCACTTCTGCATAGTAATCTCACGGAGTAATCTTGCTCAGCGGCGGCCGTGCGGGCGTGTTCAGCGGCGGCGGAGGAGCCTCGCTGGTCTGGGCAGCAGGCCGCGCCCGGTCGGCTTTGTGTGGCAGCTGGAGCGGGCGGCTGTGTTGGTGGCGTCCGCACGCTCTGTTCCGTGCTGGCACAAGTGACTGCAGCACAGTATCACGGAAATTTACGCCACGTCTACAACGTATATCAGACATGGAAACGATGCATTTTTGGGTGTTATCGAAACACCCGTGCAGAGTCCTTTCTGGAATGCAGAGCCATTTCAGCAATGCCAAGTTAAACTTCCACCGTCCAGCATATGGAGTTCAAATAATGGACTTCACTATAGCCAAATTCATTAATTTTCAATCACTGCATACCACTTCCCTATTCATCTCTTCCCTGTCTGCCGTAACGTTCCAGTTCAAACTCGTCCTTTATGCGTCCAGTGTGCGTCCTGAGCTTCGGCAGTTGTTCGCCCGCCGTGTGGGACGCGTTCCCTTCGGCAATGCACCTGAAAATGAATGTCGCAGATATGCACGAGCTACATTCTCATCACGCAAATAGGCAGAAGCTACTTGCCTCCTGTAAACTTCCAAACCCGTCGCTAAGCCATCAAGTTTTACTTCCAACTAAATGTCGGTCACTATTCCTCGTCTTCCACAAGGGCCCAATGACCCACGGCTTCGGAACACGCAAAAACAGGCACACCATCTCTTCACAACGTTCTGGGGTCTCGTGGGACGTGCAAGGACCCAATATTTAGTAATTGCATTTGAGTGCTACGTTGGTATGGCAACGAAGGCGCATCGCCAATCATGTACGCTGCACCATGTCTGCCACTGCAGGGGCTGGCTTCACTGCCGAGATAACTGCTTATCCCGAAGATGCTGGCGACTGTCGGCAAGGGCAGGCCCGACCAGCCAACGCCCGGTCGGGACAGGTCGGGACAAGTCGGGACAGGTCGGGACAGACCGGGACCGGTCGGGACAGACCGGGACAGGTCGGGACAGGTCGGGACAGGTCGGGACAGACCGGGACAGGTCGGGACAGGTCGGGACAGGTCGGGACAGGTCGAGACCGGTCGGGACAGGTCGGGACAGGTCAGGACAGGTCGGGACAGGTCGGGACAGACCGGGACCGGTCGGGACAGGTCGGGACAGGTCGGGACAGGTCGGGACAGACCGGGACCGGTCGGGACAGGTCGGGACAGGTCGGGACAGGTCGGGACAGGTCGGGACAGGTCGGGACAGGTCGGGACAGGTCGGGACAGGTCGGAACAGACCGGGACAGGTCGGGACAGGTCGGGACAGGTCGGGACAGGTCGGGACAGGTCGGGACAGACCGGGACAGACCGGGACAGGTCGAGACAGGTCGGGACAGGTCGGGACAGGTCGAGACCGGTCGGGACAGGTCGGGACAGGTCGGGACAGGTCGGCACAGGTCGGGACAGGTCGGGACAGACCGGGACCGGTCGGGACAGGTCGGGACAGGTCGGCACAGACCGGGACCGGTCGGGACAGGTCGGGACAGACCGGGACCGGTCGGGGCAGACCGGGACAGGTCGGAACAGGTCGGGATGCGTCGCATTCCAAACACGTGCATGAACAAGCCAGAGGATGGAAGAACACGCAATCACCATGCAAATGCGAGGGAAAAAGGAAAAGGCATCGCGAACATGAAGGCACCTTGCATTTAAGTGCATTGTGATCTATTTCCAATCACAAATAACACTGAAAGCATTACATTCTGATGTATTTTACATCACCGTGTAACGTCAGTAGACATCCAGTAATGGTTGGCTGCCAATGTCCAACTATATATATATATATATATATATATATATATATATATATATATATATATATATATATATATATATATATATATATATATATATATATATATATATATATATATATATATATATATATATATATATATATATATATATATATATATATATATATATATATATATATATATATGCATGTATGTGTGCACGTGCGTGTGTGTGTGTGTGTGTGTGTGTGTGTGTGTGTGTGTGTGTGTGTGTGTGTGTGTGTGTGTGTGTGCGTGTGTGTGTGTGTGCGTACATAAGGAGAGTAAACCGAACTTTTTCTGCACATAAGAAATAGAGGCGAAAGAAAGGTTCACTTCTTGTGCTCGAAGGCTTGACACTAGAATAAGGTGCCATTAACATAGGTGGAGTATGCGAGGGCAGGAGCTGAAAGTGCAACGTAATGGAATGTGGCTATAACTCACAACTTATGGAAACACGTCAGGCCTTCATGTTCAAAAGCCACACGCTTTTGAATATACGTGTGGAGCTAATGCAAGTTCAGATACGACACATTCACCAAATGACATCATTAAAAACATTGATAAAACCCGTCCGCGGCCTTTCGATCCGAAAGCAAAACCTTCAGACTTCAGTGACGTCAGACACTGACTTCTCTCACCAGCCGAACTGGTCCGCCGGCTGCGAGAGGCCCAGGTACGAGACCCATGGCATGCACGTCTCGCACCAGGCGGCCGGCCGGCTGCGAGAGGCCCAGGTACGAGACCCATGGCATGCACGTCTCGCACCAGGCGGCCGGCCGGCTGCGAGAGGCCCAGGTACGAGACCCATGGCATGCACGTCTCGCACCAGGCGGCCGGCCGGCTGCGAGAGGCCCAGGTACGAGACCCATGGCATGCACGTCTCGCACCAGGCGGCCGGCCGGCTGCGAGAGGCCCAGGTACGAGACCCATGGCATGCACGTCTCGCACCAGGCGGCCGGCCGGCTGCGAGAGGCCCAGGTACGAGACCCATGGCATGCACGTCTCGCACCAGGCGGCCGGCAAACAAGGGACCAGGTACGAGACCCATGGCATGCACGTCTCGCACCAGGCGGCCGGCCGGCTGCGAGAGGCCCAGGTACGAGACCCATGGCATGCACGTCTCGCACCAGGCGGCCGGCCGGCTGCGAGAGGCCCAGGTACGAGACCCATGGCATGCACGTCTCGCACCAGGCGGCCGGCCGGCGAGGGACCAGGTACGAGACCCATGGCACGCTGTAGCACGCACCGCATACGCGGACAGAAAACCCTGTCTTTTGAGAAAGATTGCGAATACTTCAGAGAAAGCAGAGCGACCTAAGTTTGTAGAAAATATAATGGTAACGAATAGGCGTGGCCCTGAACGGCTGCACAAATAATAGAAATGTCGCTCCGTCAACTGGTCGAACTGGTGGACGGATTTTCATGTGGATACATGAGAAACGCATGGAACGTGAAGCGTGCCATATCGAGTTCTCAGTCGGTTGAGTACACACGTGGCGCGGAACTCGCGATGAAAATGTCGCTTGTCGCTTGGTGGCATAAAGCAAGCTAACGTTGCCACACAATAAACATACGCAACCAAATGTGAAGGCGCTGCAAGAGGTGGTCGCGAGAACGGAAAAAGATGTGGACACCGAGTTGGTCCCATTGGGAAGACAATTGATCAGGAAATTGCATCGGTTCTGTCTAATCTTGTGGAATATGTGCGCCATCTGAGAAATACGAGGTGCTAAAGTGAGCAAAAGTGGGCTTCACGCATTTCTCACCTTTTTGCTTTGCACACAAAAACAACCAAGCTCATAACCACGGGAGTAATTATATCATGTTATGTAGCCACCTGTGTCGGTCTTCACCTGTACGCGAGTAATTACATAACGTTATGTAGCCACGTGTGTCAGTCTTCACCTGCACGCGAGTAATTACACAACGTTATGTAGCCACGTGTGTCAGTCTCCACCTGCACGCGAGTAATTACATAACGTTATGTAGCCACGTGTGTCAGTCTTCACCTGCACGCGAGTAATTATATTATGTTATGTAGCCAACTGTGTCGGCCATCATCTGCACGCACCTAAAGTACCGCTTCAGTGCGTTGCGCACTCAGGAGGAATGCTGTTTGCGCAAAACATAATGAATTGTCCAGTCATTGTCTCTGACACTGAACTTCTGCGATTATTGTTGTTTTCCGTGACAGAGATAATGAAGACTTGTAAACGGCCACTAAGACTTCAGAAACATAACGTGACCTGGTCACTCACATGAACTGTTCTGTTCTCGTATATACACGATGGTATACTCGCTCGGGTTTCCACCTCACTCGTGATAAATCGCGTGCGTATCGCATCAAACTACAAAGAGCCACAGAGAATGGTCATACCGCCAGTCGCTACACAGAGTATAATACTCGATGAGAGCTCTGATTCATCATTCCTTGCAGCTGCGCCTCAAATACCAGCCGCAAAAATAATCGTCTTTTCTCTTTTGTCAAACCCAGTCATGCCCAAGGTGGCTGACACTAATACTTGACGACCACTGCGCTGAGCACTTGGACGCCACCACTTGACTTCACTATTTCGCCGAGAGCGATGCCGCATCAGACCGGGCCACAGCGCTCAGATCACGCGAGAGCTCAGTGGCATTACAATCCTGCAGCCGCACAGGCCATATATGCACAACACTGCAGCTTCGCCGACAGCGGAGCGGACCGTCCCCAGCTGCCGGAGAGAGAGAGAGAGAGACTGCACGCCTAGTTTGGTTCTGCGCAGGACATGGACACCAGCGCCGCGCGGTCATGTATCGGCCGCCGCTTGTTCCGGAGAGAGGACGCACACCTGGCATCGGCCGCCGCTGGTGCCGGAGAGAGACCGCACACCTGGCATCGGCCGTCGCTGGTGCCGAAGAGAGACCGCACACCTGGCATCGGCCGCCGCTGGTGCCGGAGAGAGACCGCACACCTGGCATCGGCCGCCGCAGGTGCCGGAGAGAGACCGCACACCTGGCATCGGCCGCCGCAGGTGCCGGAGAGAGGACGCACACCTGGCATCGGCCGCCGCAGGTGCCGGAGAGAGACCGCACACCTGGCATCGGGCCGCCGCTGGTGCCGGAGAGAGACCGCACACCGGGTACCGGGCCGCCGCTGGTGCCGGAGAGAGACCGCACACCTGGCATCGGGCCGCCGCTGGTGCCGGAGAGAGACCGCACACCGGGTACCGGGCCGCCGCTGGTGCCGGAGAGAGACCGCACACCTGGCATCGGCCGCCGCTGGTGCCGGAGAGAGGAGGCACACCTGGCATCGGCCGCCGCTGGTGCCGGAGAGAGGACGCACACCTGGCATCGGCCGCCGCTGGTGCCGGAGAGAGACCGCACACCTGGTACCGGGCCGCCGCTGGTGCCGGAGAGAGACCGCACACCTGGCATCGGCCGCCGCTGGTGCCGGAGAGAGGAGGCACACCTGGCATCGGCCGCCGCTGGTGCCGGAGAGAGGACGCACACCTGGCATCGGCCGCCGCTGGTGCCGGAGAGAGACCGCACACCTGGCATCGGGCCGCCGCTGGTGCCGGAGAGAGACCGCACACCTGGCATCGGCCGCCGCTGGTGCCGGAGAGAGGACGCACACCTGGCATTGGCCGCCGAAGGTGCCGGAGAGAGACCGCACACCTGGTATCGGGCCGCCGCTGGTGCCGGAGAGGGACCGCACACCTGGCATCGGCCGCCGCAGGTGCCGGAGAGAGACCGCACACCTGGTACCGGGCCGCCGCTGGTGCCGGAGAGAGACCGCACACCTGGCATCGGCCGCCGCAGGTGCCGGAGAGAGGACGCACACCTGGCATCGGGCCGCCGCAGATGCCGGAGAGAGGACGCACACCTGGCATCGGCCGCCGCAGGTGCCGGAGAGAGACCGCACACCTGGCACCGGGCCGCCGCTGGTGCCGGAGAGAGACCGCACACCTGGCATCGGCCGCCGCTGGTGCCGGAGAGAGACCGCACACCTGGCATCGGGCCGCCGCTGGTGCCGGAGAGAGACCGCACACCTGGCATCGGCCGTGCCGCATTGTCTGCCGCCGCGCCGCATTGTGCGGCGACGGCCGGCACGCTGGTTCGCTCTGCGTCGCCGGCCGACGAAGCGGTCCAGCACGACCACGGCGGCTGTGACCGAGGTGTGGGCGCGCCGGCCCACCTCCCACCGCCGCATGCTATCGCATCTCCGATGCTAATGCTTCTGTCGGGGAGGGCGGTGGAGTCGCCTGCAGTGTGATGGAGACGCCACACGACAGACCAGATCTGGCACTGCCGTGCCGCGTCCGTGCCGAGAGCCAGGCCAAGCTCTGCTGCTCCGTCGCCAACGTGCCGGATCAGATCTGGCACTGGTGCCGCGTCGCTGCTGAGAGCGAGACCAGACTTCTGGTGCCGCGTCGCTGCTGAGAGCGAGACCAGACTTCTGGTGCCGCGTCGCTGCTGAGAGCGAGACCAGACTTTTGGTGCCGCGTCGCTGCTGAGAGCGAGACCAGACTTCTGGTGCCGCGTGGCTGCTGAAACCAGATTCTGGGGCCCCGTCGCTGAGAGCGAGACCAGACTTTTGGTGCCGCGTCGCTGCTGAGAGCGAGACCAGACTTGTGCCGCGTGCTGCTGGGAGGCCGCGTCGCTGCTGAGAGCGAGACCAGACCTGGTGCGCGCGTGAGAGCGAGACCAGTTTGGGCCGCGTCGCTGCTGAGAGCGAGACCAGACTTCTGGTGCCGCGTCGCTGCTGAGAGCGAGACCAGACTTCTGGTGTTGGGTTTGTGCTGAGAACCAGACCAGACCTCTGGTGCTGGGTTGGCACTGAGACCCAGACCAGACCTCTGGTGCTGGGTTAGCACTGAGACCCAGACCAAACCTCTGGTGCTGGGTTGACACTGTGACCCAGACCAGACCTCTGGTGCTGGGTTGACACTGAGAACCAGACCAGACCTCTGGTGCTGGGTTGGCACTGAGATCCAGACCAGACCTCTGGTGCTGGGTTGGCACTGAGACCCAGACCAGACCTCTGGTGCTGGGTTGGCACTGAGACCCAGACCAGACCTCTGGTGCTGGGTTGGCACTGAGACCCAGACCAGACCTCTGGTGCTGGGTTGGCACTGAGAACCAGACCAGACCTCTGGTGCTGGGTTGGCACTGAGACCCAGACCAGACGGCGCTCTGGCGCGGCACGAGACAAAGTTTTCATCGCTTATGTATGTCGGCAATGGGTTACGGCGCTCGACGCCCGCCACAGAGGCTTTATGAGTGAGCTGTGGCCCAGATGTGATATGAGCAATTTCGGCTAGGCGGAGGAACAGCTGGCGAATCGAGTGCCGAACGCCATGCTTAGCTGTCATCCGCTGAAGGTGGAGGTAAGAACAATCTCTAGTACTCAACTACAGAAGGAAGAGGACTCTCTGCTCCTCACCTGCCGACGTAAGAGGCATCTCTAGTCCTCACTTGCAGACGAAACAAGTATCTCTAGTCCTCACCTGAAAACGTAAGATGGATCTTTAGTCCTTACCTGCAAACGTAAGAGGCATATCTACTCTTCTCATGCAGATGTAAGAGGCATCTCTAGTCCTCACCTACAGACGTAAGAGGAATTTATAGTCCTTACCTACAGACGTAAAGGTCATCTCTAGTCTTCACCTGCAGAAGTTAGGCGTCGATGGTTACCTCGAGCAACTACCACCAAATTCCATCAGTTCATTACCGAAACACACCAACACCTCCCGTTTGCTAAGTTCCGGTACCAAATCTCACGCTTAATGCTGCTCGGTCGACTGAGGAATGGATGACGGTCTCCGCCCATAGCGATTACTTCGCTCAGTGACAAACCTCAGAGGCGGGAAAGTTCGCTAATTAGGCAACAAGTGGGCGACATATTAGAACATTTTCTGGATTCCTAGTGGCAGACTCATTGCAAGAGACATGCCTGCCATTGGCATGGCAGGCATGTCTCATTGCATTTCATAGTCCATGCATCACTGTGAAGTCCAGAGAAGAGGAATGGCACGTATGGCAGCATGGAGGACTGTCCACTCTGAGAGACGCAATGGATGAGAAACATTTAATTGTTCATTCATGTCTTTCAGACAGCCTTGAAACTTGCCTTGCCTAAGAACGAAAAGTCTGCATTTATTTGTATCACGGACCACCTACCGACATCAACCTTATATACCAAACGACAATAATAGTAACCAAGAAATTCTGCAGTTTCACATCAATGAGCATCTTTCGTCTTCCGTCAGTTGAAACGTCCGTTTGTTCGCACGCTGCGACTCGGCGGCAGATGTATGGTTTGTTTATTAATTTGAGCTACATCGCGGATCATCTACCAGGCTATGTGGCTATGTGGCTATGGATCAGCTGGCTATAGAGCTACGTGACTATGGATCAGCTGGCTATGTAGCTATGTGACTATGGATCAGCTGGCTATGTAGCTATGTGGCTATGAAACAGCTGGCTATGTGGCTATGTGACTATGGATCAGTTGGCTATGTAGCTATGTGGCTATGTGGCTATGGATCAGTTGGCTATGTAGCTATGTGACTATGTAGCTATGTGGCTATGTGGCTATGGATCAGCTGGCTATGTGGCTATGTGACTATGGATCAGCTGGCTATGTAACTATGTGGCTATGAATCAGCTGGCTATGTGGATATGTGACTATGGATCAGTTGGCTATGTAGCTGTGTATCTATGTGACTATGGATCAGTTTGCTATGTGGCTATGTGACTATGGATCAGTTGGCTATGTGACTATGGATCAGCTGGCGGTGTAGTTATGCGACTAATGGATCAGCTGGTTATGTAGCTATGTGACTATGGATCAGTTGGCTATGTGGCTATGTGGCTATGGATCAGTTGGCTATGTGGCTATGTGGCTACGGATTAGTTGGCTATGTGATTATGGATCAGTTGGCTATGTAGCTATGTGACTATGTGACTATGGATCAGTTGGCTATGTGGCTATGTGACTATGGATCAGTTGGCTATGTAGCTATGTGGCTATGTGGATATGGATCAGTTGGCTATGTGGCTATGTGACTATGTAGCTATGTGGCTATGTGGCTATAGATCAGCTGACTATGTAGCTATATGACTATGGATCAGCTGGCTATGTGGCTATGTGACTATGGATCAGCTAGCTATGCAGCTATGTGACTATGGATCAGTTGGCTATGTGGCTATGTGGCTATGGATCAGCTGACTATGTAGCTATGTGACTATGGATCAGCTGGCTATGTGGCTATGTGACTATGGATCAGCTGGCTATGTGGCTATGTGACTATGGATCAGCTAGCTATGTAGCTATGTGACTATGGATCAGTTGGCTATGTGGCTATGTGGCTATGGATCAGCTGGCTATGTAGCTCGTCGCTTGCGTCAGTGCGTGTCCGCTGAGCCAGCGGGGGGGGCAGATGGGAGCGGCTCAGCGGCGTGCGGCGGGCCGGACGCTGCCGGTGGATACAGGCCGCCGCCCGGTGTCAGGCCACCCATGTGTGTCCCGGCGCCGCCCTCGTCTCAACTGTCACGGCGGCGGCAAAAACGGCGCGGGCTGCCTACCGCGCGGCGGCCGGCCTGTGTGCGCGCCGGCGCAACGCTGACGCGAGCCGACTAAACAATGCGGTCGAGTTGTGACGCACGTCGCATTTGCCGCACACGGCTGTGGCAGCGAGGAATGCGCCGCCGAAACGCGGCAAAAAGGTGCGCACCGCGGATCACCACACGGTGGCAGGCTGGCCAAACTCTCACACACACACACACACACACACACACACACACACACACACACACACCGGCGGGAGACTGGCGGCGCGCCGCGGCCGCTGGCGGTACACAGTGGTCGGCCGGCCAGCGGCCACCTCACCCCGACCGCTCAGGTACGCCGGCCACAATGGCTGTTTACGCCCGGCTAGCAAAACTAGTCGTCTCCTTTCTAGCTAAATTCGTGACCTTGGCGATATAATCATGCCCATCGAAAACTCCGGCACTCCTACATTGGTGTGATTCATGCATTAAGGGCTGCCGCGTGTGAAGCTATTAAAGGTGGGAAGTACGGCCTCGGGCGCCAAGCCACGTGTGGGTTGCTGACGCTGCACCGCCAGTTCAGCTGCACCAGTCGCGCAGCCGGCAGCTGCTCAGCTGCTTCAGACGCGCAGCCCGGGATTGGCTGCTCTGCACGCGGCTGCACCGGCGGCCGCCGTCTCCGCCGACTGAGTTTGACAGCCGGCCGGCGGCGGGCCATCTGTACACGTGTTTCAGCCACGGTACCGGCCGAGGCGAGCTCCGACAGCCGACCGGCGACAGGCCATCTGTACACGTGTTTCAGCCACGGCATCGGCGACAGGCCATCTACACACGTGTCTGAGCCACGGTATCGGCCGGCGACAGGCCATCCACACACGTGTCTGAGCCACGGTATCGACGAGTCGCGCTTTGACATCATGACTACGCAAGTCCTGTTTGACCAAGGATAATGTCATCCTTCACCGTTTCAGAATCCCTGCATGCTCAAACGCTCGAGCTGTCCGACAGTGGGTATTCGTCCCAGCTGAAACGTCAGCCACTCGAGCGAAGATGTGCGGGGTCACAGGACGAGGCGACGCGGGCATGTTGTGGCGCACTGCAGGCGACGAGGGCATGTTGTGGCGCACTGCAGGCGACGAGGGCATGTTGTGGCGCACCGCACAGCCCGTCCACCACGCGCTGGACCAGAGCGACACCATTTTTTTAATTGAATTGATAGGTACATGGCAGATGGATCTATTGGTATGCCACATAATTCGGGTCACGCATAGATCAGCTTCAATCTTCCTCAGGATATAAGGGAGAGATGTACCATAAGAGCTGACATAAGATAAGGGACGGGGAAGATGAGCTAAAAGAATATGAATGGAGAAGTGACCCCCCAACAAGAACAGCAGACATCTGCTATGGCTTACGTCTAGAAGCAAGGGACAGTGGCCATTTCCAGAGACTCGATGAACGAAAACAATAAATGAAGTTGAGTTTGGAAATGAATCGATAAAAAGGTCGTCCTCCCGCCCTCCCACACCAAATATGTTATGTTCCGGCACCCATGAGCGACGGCGAGACGGCAGATAGCCGGAGTGGTCGCTAGGTCGGTGTTTATGTGTGGTGCCCCCAGTCATCTGTTCGTTACGCCCGGCGGCGCAGATTGATTCGGACGGCCGCCGCTTGCAATCAGCGCGAGTGGCGGGAGAGCTACCGCTATGGCGCCACTGTCGACACCCCGCCGCGGAGACAAGCGTTCCCAAGCCTCCTTCCGCAGGGGGGCATACCGTTCAACAGTCGTAAACTGTGCGACGGCCCACCCACGCCTGCACCTCAGCTGCACCTGGCAGCGCACGCACGGACATCCGTACCGCGCCGAGGCCGGCCGGCCGGCAGACCGCCACGTTGATAAATCTCGACCCTTCGCCTATCAAATATTTGTTCATAAATCGAGCGTTTTTGCGTGGCGTGCTGGCTGGAGGTGGCTGGGAGACGACTGGCAGGCGGTCCACGTTCAGCGGCAGCCACCGTCCAATGTTCAGGTGTTGGCTGCCCGCGTGCACGCGCCCACCGCACACGGTTGCGACACGTTCGGTGCGGGGCGGGGCGCCACGGAGTGACTGACGACCTCCGACGGACTGCTGTCAGACGGTAGCCGGTGGTAGTTAGTTGGCACGATGGCCTCCGACAGACGGTAGCCGGTGGTAGCTTGTTGGCACGACGAACTCCGACGGACTGCTGCCAGACGGTAGCTGGTGGTAGTTAGTTGGCACGATGGCCTCCGACAGACGGTAGCCGGTGGTAGCTTGTTGGAACGATGGCCTCCGACAGACGGTAGCCGGTGGTAGCTTGTTGGAACGATGGCCTCCGACAGACGGTAGCCGGTGGTAGCTTGTTGGCACGATGACCTCCGACGGACTGCTGCCAGACGGTAGCCGGTGGTAGTTAGTTGGCACGATGGCCTCCGACAGACGGTAGCCGGTGGTAGCTTGTTGGCACGACGAACTCCGACGGACTGCTGCCAGACGGTAGCCGGTGGTAGTTAGTTGGCACGATGGCCTCCGACAGACGGTAGCCGGTGGTAGTTAGTTGGAACGATGACCTTCGACAGACGGTCGCCGGTAGAAGTTAGTTGGCACGATGACCTCCGACAGACGGTAGCCGGTGGTAGCTTGTTGGCACGATGACCTCCGACAGACGGCTGACAGACGGTAGCTGGTTAGCTAGCCAGCTAGTTGGTACTCTTGGCGTGAGGCGCATCAGCTGCTTTAGGCACGTGGCGCTGACGTATGTGTAGGACACAAATATGGCCGTGTCTACTTTGACTATATGACAACCAAATTTTAAGGAAAGCTAAAACAAGACGGATAGACGGATCCGGAACCAAAGCAATACGGATGTTTGCATAATCAGATCAGTTGAGTGCTGGGATGAGCGCTGTATTCATCAGGAAAAAAGTACGTAGTATGTTTGCAACGCAGGAGCATGCTTTCCATGGCATAATTCACGCCACACTCCATATATCCGCCTGCATAGGGCGCCTATAGGAACACTGGACGCAGCGGCATGTCTTCCACAGCATGACTCACGCCACGCTCCATATATCCGTCTGCATAGGGCGCTTTTTGGCGCGCTGGACGCAGCGGCATGTCTTCCACGGAATGACTCACGACACACTCCATATATCCGCCTGCATAGGGCGCCTATAGGAGCACTGGACGCAGCGGCATGTCTTCCACGGAATGACTCACGCCACACTCACTTGCAAAAGGCACGAATGGGAACGCTGGACGAGGAAGTCCAAGTGCTAAATGCACAATGCAGTCGAATCTCCGTGCATGTCAGCCATAGACGCATTGCCTTGAGTGCTTTTGCGCCCACGCGCCTTCAAGCTTGTCTGCAGAGCTGAAGTGATTACGGATGCGATACATTCACCAAATTGCATTATCCACGGCAGAAATAGTAAGCGCTGTGTCTTCCTGGAGCCGAACTCATGATCCCGGGACGCAAACCTTACTTCCTTGCCACCAGGGACGGACGGCACGTGCGATTGTGGTGCGAGATGCATGGAAAGCTAACCGGTAGCGAGAATGCCGCTGCAAACCCTTTTCTTTGCACACAGATTGAGAGCTTCTCAGCAGAAATACTGTGCCCAAAGGCAATAAATCTGAAACATAAGAGAGGAGGCCGGGCTCTGAGTGAGTAAATGAGAACTTGAGGTGCTGTATTAGAGTGTAAAGCGCTGCTGAAATTTACCCGAGATCGGAAATGTCGCCCGGACCTGTGTCCTCGAAGAAAGATTACGAGCACTTTATGGACAATGTTGCGCTAGAAATTGGTTCAAAATAAATAGAGTACATCTGTATGTGAGTGAAAAAATCTACCACGCGAACCGCTGTAACAAAAACGTTATTTCAACAGCAAAATCGTGACAGTCAGGCCTTGAACGAACTTTTGCTGCCAGCAAGGGTGAACCCCAGTAATGTAGGGGAGACGTGGTCTAGTTGATAGACGGGGTGGTTCGTACAACAGCATTTTCTCCAAACGTATGAAGCCGGTTGCCATGGCTACCACACATGTTGCTACTGGCACTCTCTTTTGACGGTAAAAACAAGCGCAATTCCTTTCGATCCGGGTATGCAGAATGGTGACGACGTGATACGTTGTTGGAGCAAACGTGAAATTTCAATGTCTGTGCTTCTTCCTTATTTTCAAATTTGTTGCACTTGCTAACATTTTTGAGTGTTGGTTATCATTGCCATGTTCTCTCAGCTTTGCAACGGTGAAATGTTCGTGTCGTTTGCCTCTACACTGTACTCACAATGCTGCATAGAATGTTACATCCTGCACCAGAAAACCTGCGGGGTAAGCTGATACAGCCTGCATCAACTTAATCAGTCTGTATGAACATCAGCCTGTATCAACGTTTTGCCGACTGGTTGTGAAATAAAATAATCACAGAATTACCTATTTTTATTAAGCTGTTTGATGAAACTGTTTCAAGATAACTTTATTCAGTATTTCTACCGGCATTTCTCACCAGACGGAAAAGGCTGAACCAAGAAAATGTGCAGCCATTCATATGGTGTAAGCTAATGCCACCTATGGATACTATAATTTATTTTACTTTAAGTGCGTATAAATAATGCGTATATATAGTGCGTATAATACATAATTTATTTACTTAAAGTGCGGCCCAACCGTCAGGTTTTCAAAACCGCAATAACTTCTCTTTTTTGTTCCGGTGTTCGCATTCTACATTCTCACCCAGAGTTAGATATTCTCTTGTTATTTTAATGCTCGTTAGTTTTTACCCTTATATTCTACATTCAGTGCTCTTCAATCGTTATGCAGTAAAGGAGGTTCGCGGCAGGATTTGCGATTGCAGAGAGCTTCAACGGTGTTCCACGTTGTAATACTGCACTTTGAGTCCACATTTTCTGGGGACCTCAATCTTCGTTCCAAGGACGGGGTTTGCGGCGGCATTCCAGCGCACGACCAGCTAAGCAAACAGATGGCACCGCAGCCGCTACTTGCCATCTGTTTCGCATCGCAAATCGGTGACATGCTTAGTTAGTTATTTGGGTTTTAGGACGCTGCGACCAAAAATCAGTAACCTGCTGGGCTTGTATCCCGGGATCTTGAGTTCAATCCCAGGGAGGGATGGCACTTTTTATATCTGTCTTTCTGCCTTTGTGGTGCAATTTGGTGAACGTATCGCACCACCTTAGCTATGCTGGCAAGTTCGAAGGCGCGTCGCTGTATAGACACTGAAGACGATGCGGTCATGACTGATATACATGGAAATTTGATTCCACTGCCCTTTTAGCACTTGTACTTGCACGTCTAGCTCCCCTGTATGTGCCTGACTGGTATCATATACAGGGGAATGTATTTTCGCCCGAGCTACGCCCTTGCTCGCAATGACTATTGTCGATAACATTGCACCCCCGCCCTTACACGGCATTTGCCATCTTCCCCAGTTCCGGGGAGGGGGGGGGGGCAACAAGCCATTGGAGCTCCCAAATGGAGTGTACTATGGAAAAACCTGTGTTTCCTGTAATGATTCCTCGGGACTAAAAGCAAATTTGCACACTTGGGCCATTGGTTGATGTTTCAGATCAGATAAAGGGTTCCATTTTCACAAAGCCGCCAATCAATTGCTTTGTCGGTGTGTCCCTACTTGTATTACTATCCTAGCAGTGCATTGCGCGTCCTATTTATATGCATAGGCTAAGGCTTAGGTAGATCAAACTAATTGGCCCGCTGACGGTGACGGTATAGGTGACGCTGACGCTGACGATACGTGTGCAATTTCACCCGAATCCATTATTTTTAAGAGCCCAGGGTTAGGAACGAACGCTACTTTCGGAAATAAGTCTCAGGCTATCTAAAAGTCCTTGGAACCCTCCAAAGGAGAAGATCGACTGAAGTTGATGGCGCCAAATAAGCTTGGAGAGTTTAATGACCAATGCGAACAGTTTGAAAGTTACCAATCACCGCAAACAAGGAGGATCATACATTTGGGGTCATTATGTGATGATAATCTGCAAAAATAAGCTATTTCGGTTTCAGATGGTCGGAATTGTTTACTTTATGACGTCATGGCCCTGTCACTTGACATGGCTTTAGCATTTTCGAAGCTAGCATCTGTGGAAAGGATGGCCAATTGATGATGCAGAAGTCGGTCGAAATCCGACCAGCGGTTCAGAAAATATCCTCGAAAAAGATCCTTGGGGTCTTGTACGAACCCATGCACTGGCGAGGGCTTATGGAGACGAGTGAAAAAAACAAACACACACACTATGCATATATAAATGCTATTGTCGGGCGATAAAACGGTATGCTATTGTCGGGCGACAGCCAGTATGTTACTGTCGGGCGGTGGTCGGTATGTTACTGTCGGGCGGTGGCCGGTATGTTACTGTCGGGCGGTGGTCGGTATGTTACTGTCGGGCGGTGGTCGGTATGTTACTGTCGGGCGGTGGCCGGTATGTTACTGTCGGGCGGTGGCCGGTATGTTGTTGTCGGGTGGTAGTCGGTATGTTACTGTCGGGCGGTGGTCGGTATGTTACTGTCGGGCGGTGGTCGGTATGCTACTGTCTGGCGGTAGTCGGTATGTTGCTGTCAGGCGGTGGTCGGTATGTTACTGTCGGGCGATGGTCGGTATGTTACTGTCGGGCGGTGGTCGGTATGCTACTGTCGGGCGATGGTCGGTATGTTACTGTCGGGCGGTGGTCGGTATGTTGCTGTCGGGCGGCGGTCGGTATGTTGCTGTCGGGCGGTGGTCAGTATGTTACTGTCGGGCGGTGGTCGGTATGCTACTGTCGGGCGGTGGTCGGTATGTTACTGTCGGGCGGTGGTCGGTATGTTGCTGTCGGGCTGTAGTCGGTATGCTGCTGTCGGGCTGTAGTCGGTATGTTACTGTCGGGCGGTGGTCGGTATGTTACTGTCGGGCGGTGGTCGGTATGTTGCTGTCGGGCTGTAGTCGGTATGTTACTGTCGGGCGGTGGTCGGTATGTTACTGTCGGGCGGTGGTCGGTATGGTGCTGTCGGGCGGTGGTCGGTATGTTACTGTCTGGCGGTAGTCGGTATGCTGCTGTTGGGCGGTGGTCGGTATGCTACTGTCGGGCGATGGTCGGTATGTTACTGTCGGGCGGTGGTCGGTATGCTACTGTCGGGCGGTGGTCGGTATGTTACTGTCGGGGGGTGGTCGGTATGGTGCTGTCGGGCGGTGGTCGGTATGTTACTGTCGGGCGGTGGTCGGTATGTTACTGTCGGGCGGTGGTCGGTATATTACTGTCGGGCGGTGGTCGGTATGTTACTGTCGGGCGGTGGTCGGTATGTTGCTGTCGGGCGGTGGTCGGTATGTTGCTGTCGGGCGGTGGTCGGTATGTTACTGTCGGGCGGTGGTCGGTATGTTGCTGTCGGGCGGTGGTCGGTATGGTGCTGTCGGGCGGTGGTCGGTATGTTGCTGTCGGGCGGTGGTCGGTATGTTACTGTCGGGCGGTGGTCGGTATGTTACTGTTGGGCGGTGGTCGGTATATTACTGTCGGGCGGTGGTCGGTATGTTACTGTCGGGCGGTGGTCGGTATGTTGCTGTTGGGCGATAGTAGACGTGCTGCCCCACACAGTGCAGACGTTCGTGTCGCAGTCGTTTCAGTGTTGCACGCGCACGACTGATAAACAGTCGACGTCTCGCTTGACACGCCCCCTGGTGAGCCCCTCGACACTATCTCTCCGGACTGACATCTACTGCCCGCCCGGCTCTCTCCGAATGTCTCATTCAGGTAGGCACAGGTGGTGTGTAGGTGCATGGATGTCGCCGCGGTTTTTTGATGGGGGAGGGGGCGACAACAGGGTTTCGAGGCCAATTTTTTTCCATGCAATGCTATAAGCATAAAGCTAAATTTCAAGAATTTTGGGAGGAAAGCGAAGGGTCTCTGTGCCCCGTGGTGACGCCGCCCACGGTTTGGGAGGACGGGGACGGCCCCTGTCCCCCGTGTTGACACCGCCCACGGTTTGAGCCGGCGAGGGACGGTCTCTGTCCCCCGTGGTAACGCCCCACACGGTTGGATGCCCCTTGTCCGTGATGTGTACGTACGTGTACGTGCATGCTTATAGTCGCTGAAAAAAATGCATGGTCGACTAGGCTGATAGTTGAGTCAGTAAGTTCAGTAGCCCAGCACTGGCCTGCACCATCTCCTCTGTCTTGACAGACAAAGCCAGATTCGCTTCACCACTTATTTCTCCGAGGTCATGACAAGACAGATCCAGAGTCGCCTCACCACTCATCTCTCCTGTCCTGACAAGACAGAGCCAGAGTCGCCTCACCACTCATCTCTCCTGTTCTGACAAGGCATAGCCGGAATTGCTTCACGTTCTTGTCTGGCCGCCGACTGGAAGTGCCAGCTGGTAACTGGTCCGATAAGGCTGGGCTAAAGTTAACTGGACAGGCAATGAGATGCTACTGACCGTGACGTTAAATGCCATTATACGACCAATAATTGGCAACATTGTCACCCACTCAGCGGTGTCTACACGCCGTCACCTACCGCCAGTCCAGCCAGCTATAGGTGGTCATCATTTGCGCCAGCCATCGTGGGGTTGACGACCGGCTGGCTTTCCTCGGTGAGTTTCCACGGTCGTACGCAAATTTATCCGACAGCTGTTTCTGTTACCCGACAGCTGCTCTTTATTAGAGTTTCTGACTCATTTCACAAAATTAGCCGACACTCACCGACCTCAGTCCCGTACACTCACTTGACGCCAGTCTCTCTCAGTCTCGTGCACTCTCCTGCTGCCAGTCTCCCTCAGTTCCGTGGACTCGCCTGCTGCCAGTCTCCTCAGTCTCGTGGACTCGCTGGGCGCTACATGACCGATGTAGTCGATACGCCCTAAAGCCTAATAACTAACTAACTCGTGGACTCGCCTGCTGCCAATCTTCCTCAGTCCCGTGCACTCTCCTGCTGCCAGTCTCCCCCAGTTCCGTGGACTGGCCTGCTGCCATTCTCCCTCAGTCTCGTGTACTCTTCTGCTGCCAGTCTCCCTCAGTTATGTGGACTCGCCTGCTGCCAGTCTCTCTCAGTTCCGTGGACTCGCCTGCTGCCAGTCTCCCTCAGTCTCGTGCATTTGCCTGCTGCCAGTCTCCCATATTCCTCCGTCACCGTCAGGCCGAGCCTGCAGGGTTTGGTTTGGTTTGGTCGGATGGTTGACGCCTCATTCATGACTCAGCCGAGGGAAAACTCAATTACTGATGGTAATTCGCGGCACATTGCACCACCGGAGGCTCTCAGGACGCACATGCAGCAGGCGCATTATCGAGGGAGGACGAGAATTAGCGCACCAGACAACACCGTCCGTGGTTTGTTCTTGTTCTACATCTATCGATACTGAAAGCAAACAAAAGACGTCAGCAGCTCTACTGCACTTACTTATTTTTAATATTCTCCTGGAGTTACATCTCTGGCAGGCAAACAGCAACGAACACCTTGGCATACCACACATAAGTACCGAGGAGAATCTCATAAGCGGTTTAGAGTTGTTCGTCATCTAAGCAGCACGTGAGCTGATCAGACGTATGTGTACACAATAACACGTTTAGGTGCTCTCATAAGCAACACTTCAGCTGATCAGACGTGCGTGTACAACAGCACGTCTGGGTGTTCTTATGGTCAATGAAGTTTTCAGGATGTAATTCACCACCACCTCACAGACAAACCCCGCAAACGATCGGGATCATGTTGCGGGAGTACATTGTATGGTGACTTGAGTTTGCGAAACATTTAACGTTATCGAAGTACAAAAACTGTTCACTGGCTATTGTTGTTTATCAATGCGGCACGCGCCCACTTACATACGTCCACCACCAGGTGAGGTCGATGACTTGTCGGAAGTTGGAACCACCCACGAACAAATAAATTTCGCAACGCTTCAGCTGATATAACGGCGCTTTCACATATGACAAAATATTTCACCACAGGAAGACGCTGGTGCCTGCGGTTCGCAAACAAAATTAATTGCCCGCGGCAGCCAGCAAGAAGGTCAATTTGTGACAGAGTTTACGTGGCCACGTGGACAGTGTAGCGTCTCGGGTACTGCGGTGTGCGCAGTGTAGCGTCGCGGGTACTGCGGTGTGGGCAGTGTAGCGTCACGGGTACTGCGGTGTGGGCAGTGTAGCGTCACGGGTACTGCGGTGTGGGCAGTGTAGCGTCGCGGGTACTGCGGTGTGAGCAGTGTAGTGTCGCGGGTACTGCGGTGTGGGCAGTGTAGCGTCGCGGGTACTGCGGTGTGGGCAGTGTAGCGTCACGGGTACTGCGGTGTGGGCAGTGTAGCGTCACGGGTACTGCGGTGTGGGCAGTGTAGCGTCACGGGTACTGCGGTGTGGGCAGTGTAGCGTCGCGGGTACTGCGGTGTGGGCAGTGTAGCGTCGCGGGTACTGCGGTGTGGGCAGTGTAGCGTCGCGGGTACTGCGGTGTGGGCAGTGTAGCGTCGCGGGTACTGCGACATTAAACGTGGACATAAAAACACTCTTGCACGTATATACAGCCAACATTAAAATAAAAATCCTTTTAAAAAAAATCGGTCACCGAGTTCGCCGTGTCTCCCAAGGAGGTATTTTCTAGAGCCAAGGTAGCTCTTGGCGGCCAGTTAGCCAATCGGTCGAGGTCCGGAGTGGCTAATCGTCCTCATTGCAAACCAAATCAACAGTTTGTGCTAAATTCGCTCAAGGCAAGTCGCATGAGGTCTGGTCGCACCAGCCCATACAACACAGCCATCCTACAAAGCTGATCGTATGCTTGTTGAGCAAATGTTCAGCAGAGAGCCTGAACGGATTTTGTTTAAAAAAAGGAATGAGGGTTTTAAATAGCCTGATTAGGAGGCCGGGTGATCTGATTGCCTTTGTTATTACATAATTTATATGAGTCAAAAATGTTAATTCTGTGTCGAGAAACCCTCCGAGGTCGCGGGCTTTTCAGATATGTTGCAAGCGACGGGAATTGATGGTGTAAGCATGAGTGATAGGCTTAGTCGTCCGGGGGGAGTGATCGTGAACGACAGGCGCTTCCGGAAGCCGAGGTAGAGGTGCCAGTCGAGCAACCAAGCGCACAGACCATTTGCATCTACTTGAAGTAGCAGAGCATCCTGGGAATTGGATATACAGCGGTAAACTTCGACGTCGTCTGCAAACATAGCATGCACATGCAGGTGGGGGAAAATAGAAGGCGAGCCATTGATTGAGAGGGAAAACAGTAAAGTGGCCAACATTGTCTCTTTAGGGACGACGGAAGTGACAATGGCCCATTCGGAAGTTGTACCGTTCAAAATCACTCTCTACGGACGACCCTTTAGGTATGGGAGGAACCACCGGCGAATGACTCCTGTGATTTGATATGATTTATTTTGAAAGCTGGCACAAAAGTAAGATGTGATTTGCACTTTGAAAGGCGGCCGGGAAGTCCGTATATATAGCATCCATCTGATGTTCGTGTGATGTAGAGTTTAGAGAGAAGTGAAGATGTGATGTCAGGTTGGCTACACAAGAACGATCAGGAAGAAAGCCGTGCTATGATGGGGACACAACAGGGTAAGCCTGCTCTGGAAAATTAACAAAACACCTTTTTTTGCATGACCTTATCGAGAGGTGGCAACAGAGTGGCAGACCGGGAGCTTTCTGGCACCAGCCGACGTCGAAGCACAAAATCATCGTTGCCTAGCGACCTGGATGTCTGCAACTGCGGCAATGATTGGGTAACTGACTGCACACCGGACATTAGCCTGTTCGGCCCGGCCTGAGTATGCAACTCCGGCCCGGCGATGATTGCAACTCTCTCTCTCTCTCTCTCTCTCTCTCTCTCTCTCTCTCTCTCTCTCTCTCTCTCTCTCTCTCTCTCTGTCTCTCTCTCTCTCTCTCTCTCTCTTTCTCTCTCTTCTTCTCTCTCTCTCTCTCTCTCTCTCTCTCTCTCTCTCTCTCTCTCTCTTCTCTCTCTCTCTCTCTCTCTCTCTCTCTCTCTCTCTCTCTCTCTCTCTCTCTCTCTCTCTCTCTCTCTCTCTCTCTCTCTCTCTCTCTCTCTCTCTCTCTCTCTCTCTCTCTCTCTCTCTCTCTCTCCACTCACCATCCCGTTGTTGTGGGACTAGGCCGACGTGTTCGTTGACGAGCCGGACAGCTAGAGCCGGCCTCTGAGAGACTACAGTCCGCATGGATGACGACCCTGCAGCTGGGCAGTACAGCGAGGTCGCCTGGAGCCACCCGCTACAGCCTGATCAGGGGCGTCTCAACAGCGTCCGGATCCGGTGGTGGCTGCGGCAGGAGCGGCGTGCGACGGCGCGCGCTTCGACGCCGCCCAGCTGTTTACGCCACAACCAGGTGAGCTCGTCCCGCGGTCACGCCACAACTAGGTGAGCTCGTCCCGCGGTCACGCCGCTACCAGGTAAGCTCGTCCCACGGTTACGCCACTGCCAGGTGAGCTCGTCCCGCGGTCACGCCACAACTAGGTGAGCTCGTCCCGCAGTCACGCCGCTACCAGGTAAGCTCGTCCCACGGTTACGCCACTGCCAGGTGAGCTCGTCCCGCGGTCACGCCACTACCAGGTGAGCTGTCCCGCGGTTACGCCACTACCAGGTGAGCTCGTCCCGCGGTCACGCCACTACCAGGTGAGCTCGTCCCGCGGTTACGCCACTACCAGGTGAGCTCGTCCCGCGGTTACGCCACTACCAGGTGAGCTCGTTCCGCGGTCACGCCGCTACCAGGTAAGCTCGTCCCACGGTCACGCTGCTGCCAGGTGAGGTCGTCCCGCGGTCACGCCGCTACCAGGTGAGCCCGTGCCACGGTCACGCCGCTACTAGGTGAGCTCGTCCCACGGTCACGCTGCTACCAGGTGAGGTCGTCTCGCGGTCACGCCACTACCAGGTTAGCTCATTTCAGCCGAGCGCCAGCCCGCAGGTGCGCGACTTAATTAAATCAAGCTCCACAAAATGTCACTAGGTTGCAACAGTCAGGAACTGGGGCACGAACTCCCAAATCCTGAGATGCCTTTCCAATCCTGGGACGCTGGCACGCGATGCTGTAGGGTTGGTGATCGACCTGTCAGCAGCTGGCTCCACCTGCTGCGCGCCGTCAGGTCAGCTGGTTCAGCTGACATCACCGACAGGCACGAGTTACTCCTCTCCCGGAAAGCAGTGACGGCGGTGTTGTTCCGGTGGAGACCGTGCACCTTCACCAACGCGCGACAGCGCGTACAGCCCAGATACTCTGGCGACCCCGCACTGACGGCTGGTTGCGTACGGTCGCTGCTAACAGCGCCAACAAATAGGAGGCTTGGCAAATTACGTCTATTTTGCCAGGGTACCGGCACACTCCTCTCGAAAAGCACCGAGGGATCTCTACGGTGTGGGCAGAGGCTAGTTCCATCGCCACATCTCACGCCCGCTGCCGCGTGTTAGTGGCATGCATTACACGGGTTGAGGGATCATGCATGGCTATGTGTAAAGTTAGTAAGGTGTCTTGCAAATCAGCGTACCCAGGTTCGATGGTACCACTAAGTAACCGTGTGCGTTAAATGTTAGGTTGCTACAGGGCAGACCACCTACGTCCGACGGCACCGCCAGGTAGCCATTTGCTTGAAGTAGCAGGACAAATCGGCTCGTGTACGTCCGATGCTACCCGCGGATAGCTGTTTACATTACTTCTATGTAGTTGCGCGGGCGTGCAGAGCGTGTCAGCTGCGTCGATTGAACGCTATCTGCAATGTTCCTGCCAGTTCGGTGGCGTAAAGATAACCAAGCAGCAAATGGAGGACTGTGTACTTCAGGGGCGGTTCGAGGCACCGAAATCGGGTGAGGCAGTCACCACTGCGCCCCACCCCCACCACCCACCCAACAAAAAATCGTCGGATTTCGGCCACTCTATTTTTCGGTTCCCAAAATTCGGGAGTTATTTGTCCCCCCAACAAAAAAAAATCACCTTCAGACGTTAGAAACACTTTCGAGACATTTCGGTTGTGCATATGACTACTCAGGGGCGATCCGAGATACCGAAATGGGGTGAGGTAGAGTAACCACTGCACCCCCACCCGAAAAAAAACTCATCGGATTTCGGCCACTCTATTTTTCCGGTTAAAAATTCGGAAGTTGCTGAGTTCTCCCCCCCCCTCCCCAGAAGAAAAATCACCTTCGGACTTTAGGAACACTTTTCGAGACATCTCGGTTGCGCATATGACCACCATCGCGATGGGGGAGAGTTAAAGCAATGCATTAACACACTAAAAACGAAATTACCGAGGTTAACTTCTTGCAAACAATTTTCCTAACATCCATCAAGTCGGCAAACATTTTCAACAGCTCCATTGCATTTCACCTCCATTTGTAGAGTAAGAAAAATATACTATGAAATGTTATGCAAACATGAATTAAAGATCATTCCAAAGTAAAAAGATAACGAAATGCCTTGAAAACCATGGGACTCACCTGGGCTTTCCAAAGCAGCACTGGCCTCCTTAATTGTTTCTTGGTGGCAAATAATGTTTCCTCATATGACGGAGAAGAAAATGAAATTTGAAGGATTTTATCAGTGGAATTTTTCATGATTGATGATGGTCTTTATTTGCCAGGCTGTTCTATGAAGGCCACCAAATGCATGGTGTAAGGCACAAATGGATACACATGGAATTGGAACTTTATTTGGTAACAGGAACTGACATGATAGGTGAAGCATAACTTCCTAGGCTATACCATAACATCCAGTCACTAATTGAAGAGAACTAAACACAAATGAAGTGCACTGAATAACAGAACAGCACAGCCAAGGGAGAGACTGAGGGGAGCAAGAGCCCCTCTTTGAAACAGGAGGCCCTGATAAATCCCTGACTGCACCAACAGGAAAAGGAGAGGATGTCCTTTGACACACCTCGGCTATCTCGGAAATCACAGGAAACAGTGGTTTTATATTTGCCTTCAGTGTCCTTTCTCTAAATTTACTTTAATAAATTATTTCATGTTTATCATGCATATTTATTCATTTTTGAATGCCACCCATCTTTCCATAGATTATTTGCCTAAAGTAAAAGTTGCTTATCTCAATGATTTAAAAAACCACCATGCCCATAGTAATGTCAAGTAACTCCATTTTATCTACTTTGGTAAGAATGAAGCAGACTTGAAACAAGGTAGTAGCTGTACATAAAATAAGCTTTTGAATGACTATTTTTCACATAAAAAATATCCATACAATTGTGTTTTAAGGTATTTTTTACTCTTAGATTTTCCCCACTGCACTATTTATGAAAGTGATGATGCTAGTGTGACCACTGATTTCCTCTCCAAATGCTTACTTTTCAGCTGGGAAGGAAAATAATACAAAGAAAGTGGCTTTGAGTTAGGTAACATGGCATAAAATATGGTGTCAAAATAAAATGTAAGATACCCATTTCCTAACCTAGCCTAACATTAATTGAAAAAGAACATGATCTCCCACAACAAATTTGATTTTTTGTCTTCAAAATTGACAACATAAAAACCCAATCGAACCGATTACTTTTTAATTGAAAAATCAACCTTCCAAATGAAAAACACCTAACATAGCCAAGCCTAATCCCTTTGTTTGCTTTCTGTAGGTAACATGTGTAAAACATGTCCTGTGAGCACCTTAAAGCATAATAATAACAAGTTCTCTTGCATGAATTATCATCATTGTTTCCTAAAATGGGTATTCCTACATTTGTCCATTCTACAGAAGCATAGCACACCACAGAGAGGAATTTAAGGACAACCCGATCAATTTTTTGGCCAAACATAAACTATACATTTGCTAGCCCTGGAAATAATATTTTTATTTTTTATTTAAATAAATTCAATCCGAGTTATTGCTGGGGTGGCTTTATGAACCAGGGTTCTATTGCTAAGCAGAGCTTGTTGCATTAACCCTGGCCCCACCACCCGATCCATGAATTCCATTTCAACGGCATAATTTTGACCGAAAGTTTAACGTGCCGTCAATGCACCGACACGGCCACCCGGTAGCTCGTCCCCGGCCTTATCGGGCCAGCTGCCAACTGACCCTCCCAGCCGGGGGCTAAATGCGAGCGCGTGAAGCGACTCGAACCCTGTGTTGCCAAGACAGGGGAGACCAGTGCAGGCCAGCGCTCTAACCAACTGAGCTACCGGGGCGGCTAACACTGAGCTAACATTGGTTCATATACTAAGGATCCAAGTGTATAATAATATGCAAATTTATGTTCGTTGACGGGTTCAGACACACTAAGAGAAATATCATGGGACACTGCCATTGGAAAAAAAAACACCAACACAAATTCTGCATTTGTCAACAAATTATTCAATTTAGTCATAGCTGGTCACTTTTAGAGATTGCCAACATCTCCTTCCACTCTCCCTACCAAACTTCCTTGTTACTTGAGCTGGAGATCTCTCACAATGTCAGGGGATCCAAGTTCAAATTTTCAAGGCATATTTTCACAATAAATATGGAAAATGACAAACTAACATTAGCAGGGTACCAAACCAGAAGGCCCAGACCTTATACCAACCTGGAGTCTCCGGGCATGGGCACTTGCCTACCAGCTATGAGGAACATGAACAATATTATGAGCCCAAACATTAGACCAAACATTTGGTCAGACTAAGCCTGGATTTGAATTGGGACCAGTTCAACATACCAGTACAAATTGGATGCATTGGAAGATCCAGAGCTGGTTTTGAGTTGTTCAGCGGTGCCAAGCAAAACTAATTCTCAGATTTGTTTTAATATTTTTCACAAGTTTCTAACCCCTTATTTATTTATTTATTTATTTCACGATACATGCCCTTCACGTATAGTGGCTGTTATGGACAGTCTGGGTATAACTCACAGATATTTACAAAGAAAGGATAGATTTGCGGTCAATAGTGGGAGCAGATGCGCAACAAACATTCATACACCAACATAATACAATACCCATATCACTATCTGCCCGCCTTGGGGTCTTTTTTCCGCCCCCCCCCCCCCCCCCCCCCCCAAAAAGGGGGGGGGGGGAGGGGAGCCCTTTTAAAAACACCCAAAAAAAAAAAAAAAAAAAAAAAAAAAAAAAAAAAAAAAAAAAAAAAAAAAAAAAAATTTTTCCCCCCCCCCCCCCCTTTTTATTTCCCAAACCCCCACTCCCCTTTAAAAAAAAAAAAAAAAAAAAAAAAAAAAAAATATATATGGTGAAAACGGGGGGGGCCCCAAAAAAAAAAAAAAAAAAAAAACCTAAAACCCCCCCCCCCCCCCCCCCCAACACAAAAAAAAAAAAAAAAAAAAAAAAAAAAAAAAAAAAAAAAAAAAAAAAAAAACAACAACCCCCAAAAAAAAAAAAAAATTAAACCAAAAAAAAAAAAAAAAAAAAAAAAAAAAAAAAAAATAAAAAAAAAAAAAAAAAAAAAAAAAAAAAAAAAAAAAAAAAAAAAAAAAAAAAAAAAAAATATTTTTTTTTTTTTTTTTTTTTAAAAAAGTTTTTGGGGTTTTGGGGTTTTGGGGACTACACACACCGTGCTTGCAACACGAGCTATAAACGAGTTGTTTATAGAAGCGATAGGAAAGCGATGGCCTAAAGGTGAGTTCATAGTGTACACAAATGCCTTGTGTAAGTTTTTTTTTGTGAGACTAGTGTTGCTCGTGGAGATAAGCTAGTGCATGTTTCTTGAAGTTCGATAGCCTCGATGTTTTTGTTTCAGTAGGAAGTGTGTTATAGTGGAAGACAGACGAGTAGAAAAATCTCCTGCGGCCCGCCTCTCTGTGTATGGCTGGCAGGTGCAGGTGGTCGTCTGCACGTGTATGACGGTTTCGCAGGGTAGAGTTTGCAGTGATTTGACCGGCAATGTGCGTTGGCTCACCCGTCAGAATGATCTTGTGGAGCAAAGGAAGGCTGTGAAATATATGCAGATCAGCTGCGGTGAGGAGACGCAACTCGTTATGGACATCAGAAATATGATCAAATTTCCGTAGACCTGACACGACTCTGGTGGCGAAGTTAATGATCTTGTCTAGTCTGTGGATGTTTGCTGCCGACCCGTTCCTGTAAACAGATATGCAGTAGCGGATATTGGATATAACTAGGCTATTGACTATAGTGAAGAGGGTACTGGTTGGCAAATGGTGACGCAGATGGCTCAGGGCCAGAAGGAATCCAGTGCACTTGCGGACCACAACAGCTACATGGGAATCCCACGACATGTGGCGATCAAATGTCACCCCAAGGTTCCTACACGAATGGCTCTCATCTATCACGGCGTCCCTAAAGCACACTCGTATCGGGGTAATATTGCGAAGATTTTGACGCGATCCGAACGTGAGGAGCCGAATTTTTGTCGGGTTTACCTTCAAACCGTTATCCAGGAAGTAGTCGTAAAGTTGGTTCAGACATGTCTCCATCTGACTTATCAGATTTGGGAGATCAGATTTGCGACCGGAGACGAGGACCTGGGTGTCGTCTGCGAACTGAGTGACGTGTGCTACCGGGACGTACAAACTGAGGTCGTTCGAAAAAATGCAATAGAGGAGTGGACCTAGTGATGAGCCTTGAAAAACACCTATGTTGTTTGGGAGAAAGGAGGAGAGCTGCCTGTTTCCGCGTTGATCTGAGATTCTAACAGCCTGCGTATGACCTCCCAGATAAACCCTAAACCAGTCAGTATCGATTCCATGGAGTTCTAGTTTAGTGAGCAGTTTGGTGTGGTCTATTACGTCGAAGCATTTACTGAGGTCCAGAATGCAAAGGAGAGCTACTTCCGAGCGGTCCATTGCTGCTAGTATGTTGCCCGTGACTGATATGAGAGCGGTTTCTGTAGAGTGGCGTGGTCTGAAGCCGTGCTGAGTTTGGGCCAGTAGGTGGTTTGAGTTCAGGTAGTGATAGAGTTGTTTCTGCACTACCCTCTCTGTGATTTTGGCGATAACCGGAACCAATGAGATGGGCCTAAAATTAGAGGGATCCGAAGGATCTCCTGATTTATGAATGGGAGCTACCATTGACTGTTTCTAAGTGGAGGGGATATCAGCTGTAGTCAGGTATGTGTTCAAAATGTCGAACAGCACTTCTCCGATAAAAAAACAGAAATTTGATAACCTTAATACATATCGCGTCGGGTCCGCAAGCACTTGTGCTTCTCATGGCAATGTCCTTGAATTTGGCATCAAATGTTTCTAGTTTTGCTTACATTGTGTACCATAGACCAATTATGTTCCAAAACAGGCTGTTGGGGGGGGGGGGGTAGCTGAGAAGGACCACATCAAAGCCCAGTCTTAGCTCACCGTTCCTGAACGCTCTTAGTTTAGCAGAATTTCTCACCTTTCTTTCCCATCTAT
Source organism: Ashinkailepas kermadecensis (assembly GCA_034440615.1). NCBI lineage: Eukaryota > Metazoa > Arthropoda > Thecostraca > Neolepadidae > Ashinkailepas > Ashinkailepas kermadecensis. The sequence continues at coordinate 288,567 of JAOTOM010005177.1, forward strand.
GCAGGTAGGAAACTTGCTCCTGCCCTACAATGTCGCACAATCCCTTAATTTCAGGAATGAATGGAAACTTTTGTGTGAAACATGTTCCGATGTAGCCCTAAAGTGAACTTGCACACAATTAATTTCCTCTGACGGTACCATGCACTCCACAGAAACGTTTTAGTTCATCTTGCGAAGGCTGTATACCATGCGCTTCGTATGAACGAAAGTGCAAAATATGGCGATATTTCGCAGAGGCTGGCCTCACTCGTACGTATTTCAGATTAGTGATAGAGCTGTTCCAAATTGAATATCTAAGTCTTAACTAAAATGTTCACGATAATTATTAATGACCAATGAATGTTTTATGTCCACATTTTAATTTTGTGATTTTCCAGTGGACAAGAGCATCGCTGTGTACGAAAATAACATAAAAATGATCTTTCAGCTCTACTCAGGTGAGACACTGCCTTAAGTGCCTTAGTGGGGGGACCGCCCCTGGTGTACTTGCCATCCAGCAGCGAGGAAAGCAGGAGGACGATGTCCTCTTTTTGACAGACGGCCTTAGTTAGTCGCCTTTGACTATCAAAGCTACTACAGTCTAACAGGATGTGACCTACGCTTAATGTAGTGCTGCAGGTCTGGCAATCCGATGGTGTAAACCGGCCATCGTCCAGTTTTGGCTGTGTTAGTTTTCCATCTTCCAGTTTTGTGTGACCAGTTCCAGTCTCGTGAAGGTGACCTCCTTTTGACGGTGCGCTTGACTTGACATGTTCCATGCACCTAACGTTGGCTTGGTGCTATAGGTGTGGCTGGAGTGCACTGACACAATCGCATGTCAATTACTGGCATTTTCCTGATACGCTTGGTACATGGCATACACAGCAAGCGCCCGCGCCAAGAAGGTGAAACGAAAAGGGCCCGATTTTGGCAGGAATCTACACATGCTGAAAAATGATTGTGCCTGCGACTCGCATGTTTGCATAGAGGGCAGCTTTGATGTGGAGCAGGATGACGCCTTAAATGTGGTTCAGACTCGCTACAGAGTGTTGAATGTGAAGATGCTCCTCGACTTATACTCCACGTAGGTGCCGCCGATACCGCCTACAGCATGACTTTATCATCCTCTGCTGACCTCATTTCGGACAAGAGCCTGTCAAGCGCCAGACATATTTTTGGTTCCAAGGAAGCTGATGTTCTGCAGCGAAGTTCAGTGGCACATCTCATTTGACGATTGCCGGAAGCTTGGGGTGAATGAGAAATAGCCACTAGAATGCCACCAAGTTCTCGAGTGTCGGTGACAGTGTCGGTGATATGACTCATACGCGCTCGAAATGCCAGCATGGTGTGAGATGCCACCATCCGCTTTTAGAAGATTATCTTCTACGAATGCCGTGAGTCACCGGAACAAATCTTCCGGGCGTTCGTGTGGTAGGAATTTGATGTTTAAGAAGTCAAGAAAATGGACGTCCGAGTCGAAATCTTCAGTGAAAACGGATGTTTTGCCAAATAGAACGTATTCACGTCATAGTTTATAGCTATCGCGGGGGCGGTTCCGCGTGCGAAATAGGCAAACAACATATAATGAGTTGTTGCGATTGAGTACTATATAGGCTCCAAAGAGCTTTTCCTCTGAACCATTGGGTCTATTTATTGGGAGCAAACTAGATTACGTGGACTATCCAAGCCGGCGCCTCACATTAAGCCGACTCAGTGTGTAGAAGAACTGTCATCACCCCATCAAGAGAACCCCTGATGAAGTGTGTGAACCGGCATCTCAACCTTCGTGCCACAACATCTTGGAAGCGGTATTAAACCGGCGCTGCCACCACTACCCCGAAACAAATCCCTGATAACTCCCTTTAGGTCTATCACTCCTAATCCGTTAAGCAATACTTTAGACATGCTCCTTGATCATCAAGAAGTCCCCTGGATCCACCACGTCCACCCCTCGCTCTCTACTTTGGCACAAGTTCCTGGTAACATCCTGAATAAGCACCTTCACCACCCTTAAACAATCCCCCATGACATTCTTGAATCAGCACTGAGGTAACCCACACAAATTTCCTGATGACACCAATGAACCAGCACCTCATCCTTCCCGACACAAAATACTGGAAACGACCTTGAATCGAAATCTCATCAGACTGTCGAGACAGAGCCCTGATGATGCAAATGAATTGGTCGTTAATTCTCATCTTTATCACTCTCCCCTTCCCTCCCCCCCAGAGGAATTCCAAACGTCGTCACTGAATCGGCACCTTCGCCCTTTGCTCCGATGCACACAGTTTGCACAGTTACAGTCAGCTGGCTTGCAGTCAGCTGGCGATGCTGACATCGGAAAGTTTTAATCAGTCTGATCATCCAGACTGTTTCTTCCAATTATTATTTAATCACACAACGCAAACACACACACACACACACACACACACACACACACACACACACACACACACACACACACACACACACACACACACACACACACACACACATGCACACACAATCGATGTTCTCACAATATTTATGAGTACGTTGGAAGCATATGGCGAGATGCTGACAGGCCCACACGGACACCTGCTACATAATACACACAGAACGAAGCGGGGTGGACATCGACCGCGGAACACAATATACATCGCGTCGCTGAAAAGCCGAAATGTCACGCGCGAAGTCGAATCTAACCGGATATTCTATTTCCTCCAATGCGTGTCATCAATTATTGGATTACCATCAAGAACGGCTAGCAGCAGCACTCTGACGACGCGCAGCGATGGCATTCAGCTACAGTGACGGAATTTTTGGGGGCGCAGGTGCGTTTGAGGGGATGGATGGATGAGGGGAACAACGAACAGGAATAATGTAATTTCGGGCTACAGCCAACTGGATGAGGATGAGTCGCCATAGCCACTTTAGTCACCTAAGCAGAGACTTCTTGCTCCAATTAGTATATTACATCATATGCAACTACGCGACCCCCTCCCCCCCCCCCCTCCACGCCCATCAAGTGAGACACCACCACGGACCACGTCCACACTAGTTGGGATCCGTGCGTACTTTCAATTTGGTGCTTGTCCTCCCGTTATCGTGGGTGTTTGCTGTTCTTCAGGATTTCGCTCATTTGAAGCCGTTGGAGGTTAAATTTTGGTATATTGTTGGTCACTATGACTAAATATTTCTTCCATGTGAGTACAATCCGAAGACATCTGAATAAACCCTTGTATGTTTGACATTCTTGTAGCGTTTTTATATTGCCAAATATGAGATTTCCCTAGAAAGATGCACATACCAATCTGAGTTTTAGGGATCACAGAGTGCCTGAAATTCGCCACGAGAATCCCAAAGAATCGCAATCGCAAAGCTTTCTTCGGATTAAGACATGTCCTACTTGACCTTGTGAACGCCAGTCTGATAAGTGACATTGCACCTGCTGAGTTGAAGCACGCGACTGAAACACTACTTCCAGAATGTTAGGTAGTAAAAGAACCCTGAGATAACTGCCCACTTTCGATTCTGTTGTGAAAAATTGTGGAGCGCGCCGTGCAGGAGCGACTTGTCCTCGTTCGGAATCGAACTAAGCACTTTCAGACACACAGCATGGTTATTAGAATTGCTGCTCAACAGAAACCGAGGTACATGCAATTACCAGATTATCAGAGCTGTGCACGTCGGTGAAAGATCTACTTAGCTTCACTTTATTTCTCCGAATATTTGACACCATTCAACACGAAATGCTATTCGGAAAGCTTACACCTTACGGTAATGGAACACACACCGGTTCAAAGGTTATATGTCCGGGGGCACACGCAACGGGTTCGGCACAATAAATCCGAATGCGACTTTGCAACATCTCAGACGAAGGCAAATTTGCATCAGTGTGTATAAGGGAATATTTGAACTGTGCTTTATATACGCTATTTGCCAATGACCTAGCTCTGTTCTGAAAACCCCCCCACCATATTCCAATATGGGGATGATATTAAAGTGCTGATATGAGGTAATAAAGATATAGTATAATGCTCTTGTGTCTAAGATGGAGTCCACTAAAAAGCAATACATAGCATTTTTCGCTTTACAAAATTGTCCTGTTACATGGTATCATTCTGAAGCGCACACCTTAAAAATGTGGCTTAATTATTATTCGCTATACTAAGAAAAAGGCCCAAAATAAACATATCTATATTTAATTGTACTGTATACTGAATTACACCGATAAATGTGCCAATCGAGTAATCATCATAAGGTACTGCCCAACACTAGTGCTTCTTGATCTTGATGATCGCTTTTTTGCGAATTTGGCGCACCTTTGCTATCACACAATGGTCCTCTGAGTTGAGACTGGCTGGCTTTGTTCGGAGACTGCTTTTGGTGGCGGTAAGGAGAACGTCTGATTCCTTGGATTGTCCGATTTGCATGCTTTTTCAACTTTGCAAAATTTTCCTTCTTATTTTGTCCTAATCTGACTATCCATTGCTGCTTCCCTAAGTCACTGATGATGATACATCGTTAGTTAGTTAGTTAATTGGGCTTTAGGGCGTTTCGACCAGAGTTGATCATTCGCGCCAAATGATGATACATCAAGGAACACGATACTAAATGCGCTGAGGCGTCAGGTATATTCTACCGACATGGCTGCCTGTTTCGCTGCTTCCATCTCCTGGGTGCGGGATAAAAACTGCAAAAAAGTCTGCGTGAGGTAGCATCATACCGAAGCATGTCAGAATAAAACAAGTCACATTCCAAGCTGTGGTCACATGTGATAACTGGCAACCAATTCCAAATGTCTTAGCAATCTAATTCATGTGTATTTCGTGCAAGAATCTGAATGGTTTGTAAATGGAAGTATATATATATATATATATATATATATATATATATATATATATATATATATATATATATATATATATACCTTCAATATACCAGGAGGTGCTGAGTTGATATCAAAAGTAACGATAAAGGTTATATTTTATTACTCAACGTTTCGGCCAGGGGCCATCGTCAGGAGTGTTGAAAAAGCTCAAGCTGAAAAAAATTGAAAAAGGCACGCGGGAAAAAGCGTGCAAAAAGACACGTGGAATGCAGAAAAGCCTCCTCAGTGGTGCAGACACTCACAGAAACTCCAAACCAGAAACAAACTGTGTCAAGAAGGAATCCTCTGAGGAAGCCCGAGCCGATGGTCCATATACATATCGATACATACATTCACGCACATATATAGACATATATCCAATATAACGCGTAATACATACTATGCATAATTTATGTTTATGTTATCTTATGTGATATACCAAGACGTCGTTTGCGTGTTTAGTTGCGGCCGTAGATTACGTATATGTAGAGATTCGAGGACCTTCAGATCAGCGTTGTCCCTGGCTGTTGCCTATAATTTGTACTTTGAAGTTTGTGTTAGTGTCGCTGTGTTCCATGTTAGAATGTATGTCGATCATGTGTTCGCCTAAAGGTGTGTACTGTGTATGCTCTCCGAAGTCTGGCATCTCCGAAGTGCTCATTGTACCTATCCCGGATGCTACGTTCGGTTTCACCGACATAAAATGTTCCAAGACAGCGATTGCACGTTATTTTGTAAACTACGTTTTTCCGTGTTCATCTACCTTTGAGCCCGTTGATACAGGTGTGGCACGTTCTCCTACCAGCAGGGCATGGTGGCATTTCCAGGGCTGAGCGGACCAGGTAAGATTTCAGCGTAGGTCCGCTAGTCCAGGCTACCCTAACATGGTTTAGATGAGACGAACGGATGGCTGCGTTTACCTGTCGACATAGTTGGTCATCGACAAAGGAAGTCCCATGTAAACATAGTTGGGATTGCTACCCGCTCGATGCTGACGTTGCCCACCTATCCTACTACTGTTGTGAGGGTGAACAGCACGAGCGGCGGAGTGTACCCGATGTGCTGGGTATCCGTTTTCCAGGAAAAGAGTCATCTTCGCAAGGCTCCGCTCGCATGAAATAGTATCGGAGGAGACTCGTGCTGCTCTCCTCATTTGGGATGTTAGCACGGCCTTTTTGGTGGCCATCGGGTGGGCCGAATCACAGTGCAAGATGATTGGGGCTGCCATTGGTTTAAAGTACAGCTCGGTGGTGTAGCTCCCATCAGCCTGAACTACAAACAACGCATCAAGGAAAGGAATCGAACTGCTATGACCAGTGTGTTCTAAGGTAAACTTGATGCTGGAATGTTGTTGGTTAATTTCTGCAAAGAAGTCGAGCAGAGAGGCCAAGCCATGTGTACAAACACCAAAAATATCGTCTATATACCTCATGTAGAGAGCTGGTTTCAAATCATACGAAGCTAAGAAGATCGACTAAGGCGGTGCATAAAAGCAATCGCTAAAGGAGGTGCACATCGGTTACCCATAGCCACTCCTTTTGTCTTCTTGTACATGGAGTTACCGAAACGTATGAGGTTATTGCTGAAAATATGTGTTAGTAATTTCACACAGTCCTGTACACCAATCCTGAAAAGACAAATATCATCCAGATTGTCCTCGATTAGACGAATCACATTATCTATTCCCTCCTTTATCGGAATGCTGCCGTATAAATTTTTCACGTCCATGGTAAAAACAATACTGCCTTCCAGAAGTTTGGTAGGAAACGTTTCTTTCACCTTCTGCAGGTACGACTCCGAGTTTGTCAGATGGGCGGGAACCAACGCTAGTATCTGGACGAGAATCTTACTGAAGAACCAAGATAACTTGTCTAGGGGGTCACCACTCGCCGACACTATAGGGCGCAGTGGAACCTCTAGTTTGTGGTTTTTGGGGAGCCCGTATAATTCCGCTGTGCGGCTGGAATGAGGAAGGAGAGATAACACTGTGTCTTTATGTAACCTCCCTGATAAAGTTTCCTTGATGATAGTACATGTTTCGATTTCGAGACGTTATTTTGACCATATTTTGACCATATTTTGTAGAGATTGAGCTGTCGTGCACGGCACTTTATGAGCGTGAAGTGATGAAGCTTCACAGCTTCATCACTTCACAGCTCAATCTCTATAAAATATAGTATTTTTTGGAAATATCTTTACAACTTGAAGGAGATGGTCAGATTAAATGTAACAGTGATACATCATCATGCTCCTTGGAGCCGCACCGAAACACATAACAAAGCGAAGCATGCACAAGCTGCCAATGCGATCGCACAACGAGAGAAGCATTGCTTTCAATGTTCATTCGTGCGTGTTTCCAAACATGACGCATCGTCGTTAAATGCGAGCCACTGAGGACGACCCAGAGGATGCGGTCGCCTGCGGCCCCACAGACGCTGAAAACACCACCACTCGAGCGCAAGACCCACTTCTCGAATGCCATCAGCGTCAGCCGACTTTCTTTACAACCAACGCCGACGTGGCAGGCCGGCAGCTTCTCTGGACAAAGGGAGGATTTACGGCGACTACCCAACCGCGCGTAGTTGTAGCGCGAGACACAAGCGTCCCAGGCGGCGCGGCGGCGGCGAGGCGGCGCTCGAAACGCTCTCGGCGAGCAGTCCAAACTCGGCGCTGAATGCCGCTGACGTCGAAATCTGGGCGGATCTTGAGGGATTTGGGCGGGTCCGGTATCACTGGTGGTGTCCAAAGGTCACTGTGACGGCGTGCCTCGGTGCCCAGCAGGGGCGCCGCCGCCTGGTGCCGGAGCGACCGCGGATAACAGACCGGGGTATGTGTGAATTTATATAAGTCCGAAATACCACCGAGATCCCCGGGATGATCGAGACGGCGGATAACAGATCGGGGTATGGATACATCTATATAAGTCCCAAATACCACCGATATCCCCGATAGGGTGAAGACGGTGGAGTTTTTTTTTGACAATCATCACGACACTTTCATTCCCAAACTAGGAAGGACACCAACCGGTGCCAGAAGCCATGCCGGATGCCAGCGGGGACCAGCGAGGGCAGGAGCAGGGCTTTGGAGCTCCAGTGCTCGCAGGCACAGGATATGGCAGCAGACCGCTGACGCCAAAACGTTGAACATCGACCGCAACTGCCAATTCGTGGAGACATGCCGAGCCACTGTCACTGCCACGTCTATGTCCAATTGGACGTCTGGCTGCGTCCAATTGCAGCGGAAGCCCAGGAGCTCAGACATAAGCATGACCTATTTCGACAATTACGCACATTGTGTTCAAACTTAGAATTCGCGCAGCACGTTGGCAGACTGTCCTAATTTAAGAAATTCCGCCTCCGATCGTGGGACAGGCACCTTCAAACCAATCCACCTAAGCTAAAAATGGATGTACTCTTGCCGGAATTAAGCCTATGCGGTGAATATGTTGCACACACGTCACGCGAATATCACTGTCCGAATGGTTGAACTGGCGTGGGTGTCACTGTGCGTCATGGTAGCATATGTGTCAAGGATTTCACGCCAACTGCATGTGGCACTCGAAAGGTTATGGGTTCGAATCCCACCTGTTGTTGTTCTTCACCCGCGACCAATCAGCATTCAGCACTCCAGATTATAATCGCGAAACACTGTCGACTGAGAAGTGGACTGACACGGGTAATCGACGGTTGGCTGCGGTGCGAAATGCGTGGGTGCCTGTGGGGGCACAAGCGCGACCACAAAAGAGATACAAAAACTGCACATAGATTTCGAGTAATTTAGAGGACAAGTAGTTCGAGTAATTTAGAGTAACTTAACAGACAATATTCATAGAACAGATCTGGCTCTGGTCGAAGAAGGCAAGGTTCGAAACGCTGCAATGATTAACTTATGGTTTCAAAAGTGTGACAGTTGGGTTGAATCAGGTCGGACGGTCGGGTCGGGTCGGGTCGGGTCGGGTCGGGTCGGGTCGGGTCGGGTCGGGTCGGGGCTGGTCGAGTCAGGCCACTTATACAACCTTTTTTTAAACATACACACCAGAGATAACTCATTCGGGCTTCGATCTCACTTACTATAAATAGCACTTGTAGCATGTGCTTACTATC